>WBNM01003848.1:0-57928 GCA_013399055.1 Ramphastos sulfuratus | reverse complement strand
GGGGGGGGGGGTGTGTGTATACACACACATACACAGATAGATATATCTCTATCTGTATATATGTATGTGTATATATACATAGATATTTACACAGATAGATATACACAGATATAGATGGACATATACACAGACACACATATACACAGATACACACTTTTATATCTTTCGTACTTCCGGTTACTTTTGTAAATTTAGGATTTTTCCATTCAGTTTCCAACTCTGTGTGAGTGGTGTTATTTACTCCCTCCTGGTTAAAGTCTCGTTCCTTCTTTTTGCCCTGGGCAGCTCATGGCTCAAAACATGGACATCAACGTAGCAACATTTTAAAATCATGTTGGAGGGAAAGGCTGGGGTGTGATTATTTACAAGGTCTTGAAATGACAGGACAAGGGGCAATGGGTTTAAACTGGCAGAGGGGAGATTGAAACTGGATGTCAGAAGGAAGTTCTTTACAGTGAGGGTGGTGAGGCACTGGCACAGGTTGCCCAGGAAGGTTGTGGCTGCTCCCTCCCTGGAGGGGTTCAAGGCCAGGTTGGACAAGGCCTTGAGTGACCTGTGCTAGTGGGAGGGGTCCTTGCCTATGGCGGGGTGTTGGAACTAGGTGATCTTTGAGGTCCCTTCCAACCTTACCATTCTATGATTCTAATTGTAAGAGAAGAAACTTAAGTTCCGAGGTTGCATTTCTTTATGTACTTGAATTTGATGGTAATACCTCCTGGTTAGGAAAAAACCCACATCATTTTCGTAATGCCTTTTTCCCTGTCTTTGGATAGATCACCAAGATAAAACCATGAGCTCTGGACAGAAGGACTGTATAGTACACTTCATGCACTTCATTTAACTTAAACTTAATTGACTAACTGGTCGAATAGTTGTAACTCATGAAAACAGCAAGAACAAGCGCATCAATATGCCGTGGTTTAAAAACACCTCAGCACAACTTGAGTGCTGAGTTCATAATAGTAGAAAGTAGGATCTGATCTTGGAGAATTGTATCAGTGACGTACACCAAGGAGCCATCTGCTTTAGTGTTCTCGCATCAGTCCTTATTAGATGCTGCAGAAACCCATACCTTAAATTTCTAATTTCAGGAAAAAATAATGCAGTACTCTTAGTTCGACCCATTTAATTCATGTCAGTGAATGTGCAATTTGGTTTGTGCTGGGGGGGTGGGGAAAGAGGTAGAAGTACAGAAGTTTCTAGATGGAGCTCTTCAATGACAGGGAAAACAACCTGAAAAGACAGTACTGTTTGTTTTTCCCAGGCAAGGTCCGTAGATCCCTTATATTGTAGATCTTGGAGACACCAACCTCATTAGACATAACTGCAGGAGAAGCCTTCAGCCCTTCATGACAGTTCCAGTACATGCTTGGGGACATTTCCAAACATCTCTGAGCAACAACTAAAGAGAATGCTCAGTCAGAAAATTAATTCATTAGGGTTTTCTGGTCTACTTTGCCTCGGGAACTGAGGCAGAAATGGATTGCAATTCTCTGCTAGCAAAATCCAAATTCAGTATTTTTGGTGAAAGAATGTGCTAAACCTTAGAGACACTTTTCCTGATTTGATTAATTCCTTGTCAGACTTGCAAAATGAACAACCATTGCACTATGAAGTACTTTGCCTACATTTTCTGGGAGCTGGCATAAACTGAATGTTAGTTCTCTTCAGCTGTTGGTTGAAGGCATGGGTAGAACCAGATGACACTCTTGAAGATTGGCATTAAAAATATTTTGCACCATCAAAGGCTGTTTCTGCAGTTCTTCTTCTGCGTTCTCCAGCAAAATTGCAAAGCAAGCATTTTGCTCACTCATTTGAGAGCTTCATGCAGGCTTTGTGAGTTCAATTATCATTGCCATTATAATTTATTATTTTGTAATTTTATTTTTAAACATTGAAGTACTTTCAAAAAGTGAATGTTTGTATCTGGCTGCACCCAGCATCTGAAGGTGGCAACCATCCTGGACTCCCTTTTTTCTTTATGCCACTCACAATGAGAATTTTGTCAAGGAAATATTCTGGTATGAACTACTTTGGAAGTAGTTATTGTATCTGTGATGTGTGGTCATTATGGAGCTACCTTTAATTCTCATTTCTTGCTTCCTATTTCTGTAATGAGAAAAGGTTTGTCGAAGTTAGCTTAGTTTATGCCTTTAGCATGAAATGTAATCGCAAAGTGATGCATGTTAACATCTGCTTTTTCCAGTCAAATAGAACAGAGAGCAAAATGCCTGCAAACAGAGCATTTGCTTCAATCTCAGCAAATGCTTTTCTCCAGAAAACAAAACTTGCAATCTGCTTCTGCTTGAACCAGCACATTTCCAGAGACTTGGCTTTTATGTTTGAAGTTGTTGGTCACATCTCTCCCAAAACCCTGGTGACAGGTAGAAGGTAAATTCTAGCACTACAAACATTTCCAAATAAGAATTGAATTTGGTTTACTTAGGGGATTTGTTTTTAAGTGTGGATATTTGTGCAGACATTGGATTTATGCAAGGAATAGTTCCATTTTCCATGCTGCAGATGATGTTATTGTATTGCCTTTTGATTTGTTTGCCTTTTTCTGTGTAGCTGTCATAAAATGCATCTTATTTTCTTTAGTTAGAAAGAAATTCTCAAATACTTTTAACAAGTCTAGAAAGGGCAGATTAAAACACTGTAGTCTGAGAAAGAGTTGACCTGACTGCTGTAGTCGTGCAACTGAAATGGTTTAGAGTGAAACTGATAAGAAGCTGGATAATGTGCCAGCAAGCAGGATGTCTGTAGTCCATCAAGGACTAAATGAGATCCATATAAAGCACCAATGTAATTGTAATATCAAGAGACATAGACTGGAAAAGATCCAAAGATAGCATTTGAGGATATATCATAAACAGACCATGTGGTTCTACTAAAAGACTGGAATGACACTCTATTTAGAATATAGGTAAAGCAGATAAACCACTCCAAAAGTCTTAATAGTTGCCTGAATATACCCAGTTAAAAACATCAGTCAACTTATAAGGAACTGCTTCCCTGGCTACGAAATGGAGCTGTGGCTTTGATACCATATATTCAAGCTGTAGAAGAGGTAGATCCTTATAATGTCTGGGTTCAGTGTGTGGGGCTCTGTGTATTGCTTGGCATGTTTTCTGAAGATGCATCCCACCTTATAAGAGCCAAACCTTAAGGGTAGCTGAATGAATGTGGTCTCTGGTTGATGCAGAAACAGTTTCTCCTCTAATTAAATCATTGGAATGGCTCGATAGGGGTTGGATCATTGATGTGCTGGCTGCAGACATTGGAAGAGGCAGACCCAAGCAGTAGAAGTAATCAAAACACCATTACATATTCCAAGGCACTGGCTTCATCAACAACTTTGATAGTTTCATTACAATATGACTAAGATACCAAAAACTGCCACAGAAAAGATTCAGAAGTCACCAGAGAAAATGTCACATACTGTCTTGGAATTAATACTTGCTGGGGCTCTACTGTCTCCAGACCACATAACTGTGTTTACTTATGGTGTGAATTATGTTTTCAGACACAATGGATGTCTTCTAGTGCCTTGTATCTCTCATTTCAGTCTTACTGAAGTGCAATTAGAAGGTAATAATATGTTAGAATTGCAGAAAATGTGGGTTTAAAAAGAAAAAAACCCAAAACCTAATTCAACAAACCAACCAACCCACGAAAAACCCAAACCACAAAAACCCCCAAACCTAGCAAATAAAAAAACCCTTCATACCAGTTTCAAAAGCATGGAGTTGCTCAGGATACTTCATAGGCAGTCAAAAAAGAAGTCCCAACAATATCTTGCCATGTGTTGTCATCTGCCTTTGGCAGATATCAAGTATAAGTTGATACTTATGTAAGTATCAACTTCTCAGATAAATTGTGGCTGTCTAATCATCTCAGCTTCTGCCTGAAGATGCAGAGAGAAGAGTAGATTCTGTCTTGTACGAGCAGCACATATAGAGAAAACAATGGAAAAGCAGATTTAGTCGAGTATTGTCTGTTCCTCAAAGACTCTTAAATGAAGAATGAGCCTGTCCTTTCAGCTAACAGTAGTGACTGCTGTTCTCAATGATTTGGTCTTCAATTAAAAAAAAAAGGGGGGGGGGGCAGCAAATTATACATGAAGGTTAGTTTCAAATGTTTTCTGCAGCCTGTAGGGACCACATTTTAACACCAAGACAGTCCTTTGTTAACCATGTCTCTGAAAGTGGTCCATGCCTTACACTAAGCATTCAGGCTTGGACTAGAAAGAAACAGGTAAGATGTTTTTAGGGGAGGAAGAAGTTAATTGAAGCCTCAGCTCTGACTGCAAAGCATGAAAAATAGCTATATCCATTTTATTAGATAGAGAAAACAATTGCAGGATTATCATTCTATCCAGGTATAAGCTTTCTTAGGGTAGCTTCACTTCTCATCTTCTCTCCAAAGAGAACAGAGGCATCTTGCATGATAACTGCCTTGAGAAGGAATCAAAAAGAGATTAAAATTCAGAAGTATCCTTTGAATTACTATTTTTAGGTTGTGTAATCTGTATTGTAACTGCTTTAGCAAAGAGAATTTCAGAAGGTCAAGGTCTATTCAGGAAGCATCAGAGCTACAATTCTCATGGGACAAAACACAGCAGTTCTTCCAAAAATAAACCTAGTTACAAGAAATCACTTTTTTATTTAGGGCTTTTTAGAGTGCATCTATTAAATAAAAATCTGGCATGTTCTCTATCTTTCAAAAGCTTTTAAAAAATGTCATAGAATGCATATTCTGTCTAACTGGTTATTTGAGTTCCCTTGGTTTTGTGAGATCTGTAAAGTACAATGATTTCCCATGTGGATATATGAAAAGCCAAGTATTGTGTGAACCAGTATCCCAAAATCCCACTTAGGCACTAGAAGAATTATAAACATAAATCCCAGGAAGATAATTAATCCTTCATATATGAAATCATTAGGTGCTAGTTGATGTGAAAATTCCCCAGCTATGCAAATTCGGTTATTGTTGGGTTTGTGGGGTGTTTTTTTAATGTTTGTTTAGGGAAACAGACTTGTACAGTCTGTTCTGATCCAAATTTAGGCAGATAGATACAGTTCAAAATTCTTGGAAAACAGACTTTTTTAGCACTTCACTCACTCAGGAAGATCACCATTACCTGCTGATCTAATTACCTTTCTGATGGAATCACAAAGACTAGATCAGAGACTTGTTGAAAATTGGAAATACTTCTATTTCCTCTAGCTAATGTAAATGTTTGAGGCAAGCAATTCCATTTTTTAAACTTTTACTTTAGACTAAGATGTTGCTGCATTTTGGAAGGAGCCTGAGAGAGTGGTTGTATTGCATTCAAACTGAGCCGTACCAATGAGTAGCAAACTGCCCCGAGAGGATGAATTCTGTGCCTGTCTAGGGAGGAAATTTAATCGTACAGGACTTTCTTCAAAGGCCTTCAAATACATTTTAAGTCCCTCACTGACTGCATATAAAACATTAGGCGTACCGGAGAGGCCTGCTAGCTTGATCCTAGAAGGAATTTTTGCACTTATTCTCCCTGAAATAGTCTGTTTTCAGGATCTCTGGGGTTGCTGAGTGCTGTGAAAGTGTTAGCCATTTTCTTTCGGTAAACACAGCAAATGTGGAATATATTTTTGTGGAATTTAAAAGCCCACGGAGAAGGGTTGATCTGTTTGTGGCAAAAGCTGCGCCACAGATAAAAGAGAGCACTGTGCAATTAAGATCCTTATCAAACAGTCTCTAAAATACATAAAGTATTACTATTTAAATCTAGTATTAAAAATACTTGACATACTGTGCTGGTTTGAGGCTAATTGGAATATTTTAATGATAAGAATTAGATGATAGGCTGTGAAAACAAAACAATGGTGATGTCTACTTCACTCATAGGCTTGCTGAGATGTTTAAAAACAGACACAAATACAGATAAAACTGAGAGTTTCTCTCTGGGAGTCAGTGTGTCTTCTGGGGTTAACAGCAGAAGCCAGCTAATCATTCTGCTTTTAACCTCCATACTCACCTTGCACATAAGGCAGACCCTGGGATAAGGTAGAGAGGTGGAAAGGCGGTGGAGGGGTGGTTGGGAGCCCCTTCTGGGGACTCTGATTTTGGGGAGGGGGATTGTATTTCTGTATTTAACTTGTATATTTCTATATATAGCTGTATATATATTGCATTATATTGTAAATATCATCTTGTATATTGTGCTAAGCTGTAAATATAGGTTCATTTTTTAACTTCCAGCTGGCTGAGTCTAGCCTGGGTGATTTTCATAGAGTTGTGGGGTGGATAACTCCCAAACCATCACACATGCCATCAGTTAAACTTTAGCAGCACAGACTACAGATGCTGAACTGAACTTTATTGGCTCAAGATAAGGCAAAGAATACAAAACCCAAACAAATAAAAAACCCAGCAACAATGGAAGACACAAAAATTACTTGAATCCAACATGCTGGAAGGAAAGATATTTCAAATCCTTGAAATATTGGCGGTCAGTATGCACTTCATGCAGAGAGTTATTAATAGCTGTACGTAGGGAGTAGTTCTGAAAATCTTTTTAAAATTTTTTTTGGTTGAACCTAGCTTTCTATGGAAAAAAATACAATAGAATAATACATAAAAATCAAATATTCCCCCCAGTAGTTCACAGATGGATAATTTATCTACTATTTCTCAAAATAAGGAGAAAAGTTTTCTTTCTTTTGGTTATATTGTATCTTTCACAGTAGCTTGTATTTAGAACTGGTTTATGACTAGAAAAGGTGCAAGAACAGAAGTTCCTTTCTTCTGCCTTTTCCCCCTTGTAATGGGAGTGAAAATATTTTCTGGAGGAGCTTCTAGAAACTATTCTGAGATAAGCAATTGCCATAAGAATGTTAAGTATCTGGAGGAGTTTTTTAAAGAGAGGGATGGGTGAAAACTCAAAGCTTTACTTGGGGGACAAATCTGACTGTATCAGAGTCTCTTTATGTAACTTAGCAGCATGAGCTTGTCATATAAAGTAATTACTCATCAGTCACAAAAAAGGAATGGAAGGTAGAGACTGGTATTTTAGAAATCTCTGCTGTGTTAGCTACTTTTCATCTAATGCTTTTCCAGGCAAAGTGGTTGTAGTGGATCCCTGTTTGGTGATTTAAAGCAGATATATTTCACAATCCTAGTGGGTCTTAGTGATGAAATATTAATTTCTCCTTCCATTCCACCTTCTCTTCTGTCATGGTGCTTCTTGAATTGTATATTGTATTTGACACACAAGACTATAAAGCAAAGGATCCAGTAAAACACCTGGCTAAACATAGACAATGTGAGTTTATTTTCTGTGCTTCACTCCCACCTATGTGAGTTAATTCATCTGTATTTTATCCTAGTTGATTTTTTTTTTTTTTCTCACTCAGCTCTTGATCTAGCCATGTACTGACAACCAGCCTTGTATTCAAACCAAGCAATGAGCTGACTTTATAACCCTACTGAAAGTACAATAGCCTACATCAAACAGGACACCATTAGAGTCTTGTAATTGCTGGTGCACAGCACTCACTAGGCCAGGTGAGAGACTGTCTAATACTGTTCCTTATATTTTGAGGAGGAAGAGGGGGAGAGAGAAGAGGAGAGCCATGTGAAACTGGCTCAGCTGCCAGGGCCTGCAGCTGTATCAACACCACATTGTAACTGCCAAATGCCTATGTGACTGCAGAGAGCAGCTCTTATTCCATCTGGGAATTAGGAGCTATTTTTCACAAAACATTTCTTTCCTTTTTATAGATGAGATATGCTAGGATCCGTTTTAATGGTCTGATGGGCTTAAAATTGCTCTTTGCAGCCAGATTATGATTCTGATTTTTTAAAGTCTGCTGAGGTCGACGCAGACACATCACACACATAAATGAAACGACACTTTGGAGTAATGAAGCATCTGGAGAAGTCACCACTGTCACTGCACTCTCACTAGATTCAATTTGTCTTATCTTTTCCTTGTGTTTCATACCTTCTTCACCTATCTCATGGGTATGAGATAGTTAACTAAAGTTGAATAACATGCAGCAAAGGAACTTCTATTAAACTTTTTACCAGATCACTGTCTGACAAAATTAATCATAGAATTGTAGAACAGCCCAGATTGGAAAGGACCTTGAAAGATCATCTGTTCCAGTCCTTCATAAGTAATGAGATTTAGTACCCTGTCCAATTGCATCTTGAAGACCTCCAGTGGCAAGTACTCTACCCTGTCGCTGAGGAGCTTGTTCTAGTGATTGATCTCACTGTAACACAATTTCTGTTATATTGAGATGGATTAGGTCGACTGTTTCAGCCAAACTCATGTAGCTTCTGTAACAGATGAATTGGAAAGGAAATAGGTTAAATGACCTAAAGAATGACCTGATAACCTACATCTCTTGTCTGATAACTTCCACTCCTGCAGGGTATAGCAATGGTGGTCAGATATTTAGGAATACCAGGTAGGCAGTGAACTAAATATAACTTTAGAGGAGCCTTTCTTGCAAACCCTTAGTTACTTTATCAGAGACATCAAAAATTTTCCTATCAGAATGAGGCTTAATCTCACTTTATTGCCCTTCTCTGACTCTGAATGCCTTAGAAGTCACCTAGGTCAGAGGGTTACACTTGGACCATGGAACTGGTCATTCATCTTTGTGTGGAACTGGTTGCTCATCTTTCTGTGTAAAACCTTTTAAAATAATCTCTTTAAAAAAGAACTACCTTCAGGTGTGTTTTCCCTTAGCATTTTTGTTGTTGTTGGTTTTGGGTTGTGTGTTTTTTCGTTGCTGGGGTTTTTTTTGTTGTTGTTGTTTTGCTTTTTAAGGGCATTTGATAACAGTTTAGACAGAGTATCTGGACAGAAGACATATCTAGACAGATAATCAAAACTTGATGAAAAAACTCTTCTTTGAATTGAAAATGAATGATTTTGAAGGAATACTAAAAATGGTTCCGTCCCAAAGACCAAAATAGAAATAATTTTAAGTGATACATTTTTCAAGAATAGAAAAACTAGATGAATTCAACTAAAGTTCAGAATTTCCTTTTTTCCTTTGAGAGGTTGTATTTTTTTTTTTAAATTCCCAAGCAACCTATCTTTCCTAAGTGTCTTGTTGCCAGTACACAAATATTGATACTGAAAGGTAAAAAAAAAAGGGGAGGAAATAAAGTATGTATTTCCATTTCTAAAGAATTATTCTTTTAATTTAGATAGCATGCAAGTATATTGCCCTCTAAATACCTAGTAACAAGAAAAGGGCTTTGAACAATAATAACTTTAAAAAAAAAACGAACAATGTCTTGAAGTTATTGATTTAGTCCTGAATGTGTAGTATTCTGAAACCAGTTTATAGGGATACATTACTAAATATTAAAATATCTAAATCTGGAAGTCAGAAATTTGGCTGTAACAATGGAGTAAATCTCCTCCATTACATTCAGGAAAGAACTGGTGATGAAGCACAGAATGTTTCACAAATGCGTACATAGGTCATAGGATTTTGTATTGGTGCATGTGGAAGACATAAAAGCATTCTGGAAGAAGTTCAAAGGAAATATCCTGGTAACTCAGGAGATAAAAACCCTTCTGCCCTGTCTTGAGGAGAAAAAAAGAATAAGTTAGCCTAAATTAACATTTTCTTTTTAGTACTGGTTTGGCCAAGACAAATTTGTCCTCCAGAGCTGATGAGGCTTTGAAAGAGATAATTATGAGATCTCCATAAAACTCCAAATGTTTTTCTTATGACCTGGGGACAGACTTGAAATGAGCACCTTAGAGCATCATCCACTCACATATGATTGAGATCAAGCTCTATTTCAGAAAAGCTCTTGCCTGCATTTGGCTGAAGTTCCAGGTTTTGTGCCAAGTATGGGAATTTGCCATTTTGATTTCAGTATGGCTCAGATTCTGGACTTTCAAATAATACATATATAAATAAACTTCATTATGTCAGCAATTGCAGAAATCAACTCTGACTCAATAAATGAGAACATGAGCTTCTATATTCCAGTCCTTACATGAAGCTTGGGATAACATTTGATTATATTAAATATAACCTAATCAGTCACATAAAGATGACAATATGAGAAAATATTGCAAAAGGACTGGAGTCATACAGGGTGAAATTTGTGGATGAATTGTCAATCTAATGTTCTTCAGCCATTTCACTACTGTAATAGGGATAGGCAGCGAAAACATAGGTGGTAGAAGTTGTATAGTGTAACTTTCTCAGATACATGCAGGTTGGCAAAGCTCCTCAGGATCACCAAGTCCAAACTATAACCCTATTCTACAAGATTCATCTTAAACCATATCCCTAAGCACCACATCCAAACCACCTTCAAACACTCCCAGGGTGAGTGACTCCAACTGTCTGGGCAGCTCATTCCAATCTCTAACCACTCTCTCTGTGAAAAACTAATGTCCAATCTAAACGTCCCCAGTCTCAGCTTGAGGTCATTCCCTCTTGTTCTGTCTCCAATTACCTGTGAGAAGAGACCAGCAACAACTTCTCCACAATGTCCCTTCAGGTAGCTGTAGACAGTAATGAGGTCTCCCCTCAGCCTCCTCTGTTTCACACTAACCATCCCTCAGTCACTCCGCTTAAGATTTATTCTCTAAGCCCTTTACCAGCTTCATTGCCCTCCTCTGGACCTACACCAGCACCTCCACCTCGCTCTTGTATTGCAGTGCCCAGAACTGAACACAATACTCAAGATGTGGCCTCACCAACTTTGAGTACAAGGGGACAATCACCTCCCTACTCCTGCTAGCCACAGTGTCTCTCATGTTGCTCTGATTCCCGCCCCCCGCTTTGTACTTTTGTCTCTTTTATCTCCTTTAAGTTCTTCGTTATTCTTTCTTTTAACTAGATTTCTTTTATTCTGGAAAAGTGAAGGGGTAGGAAAAAAAAACAACCCACCCACTTTGGTGTGAGCCCCATCAATGTTGGAGTTTGACAACTAGGAAATATCACATCTCCAAGACAACCTGGAAAACTGTAGGCATGTTTTAAAAGTTTGTTGGGTTTTTTGTTTTTAATACTCTGAAGAGAATTCTTGCAATAAATCCATCCTGTATGGTTTTTGTCATTTCCTGATATTCTTATTTGCCCACTTTACGATTTTTGCTCCTTCTACTTAGCCTTACATTACTTTGTGTTGTTATTAGGCTGTCAGCTGAGGTTATATGCCATATTGTGGACTACCGAGTACTACTACTGCTCTGTATTAATAGTGTTGTGGCAAAAATATACTGAACTTACTGCAAATTAGAAGATACTTCTATAGACCCATCTATACAATATTTTAAAACAGTAATAGCTGTTGCTCACATTTCAAGGATTTTACTCTAGATTTGGAGCATTTTCTTCCCATGCTAGTGAGTCACCAAGTGTTACAAGTTAGGTTTGTTACCATTTAGGTTTCCTGGAGTCCAATGGAACAAAATTCAGGATGTCTTCCCCTGTCCCTTTCTCCCCATATGGAAAACTAGGTAGAAGAGTAAAAGGGGTAAAACACCCAAAAGAACAAGCCTTGAGCTGATTGGGAAGTTAAATTTTAACAATAAATAAAAGGTATTTATAAATAAAATGGTGTATTAAAAGGGGCATGGCTAGCAGGTCGAGAGAGGTTCTCCTGCCCTTCTACTCTGTCCTGCTAAGGCTGTTATCTGGAGTGCTGTGTCTGGTTCTGGACCCCTCAGTTCAAGAGGGACATAGAACTGCTTGAGAGTGTCCAGCACAGAGCCACAAAGAGGATTAAAGGGAATGGAACATCATCTTTGAGGAGAGACTGAGGGAGCTGGGGCTCTTTAGCTTGGAGAGGAGACTGAGAGGGGACCTCACTAATGTTTATTAATATGTAAAGGCTGAGTGCCAGGAGGCTGGAGCCAGGTTCTCTGCTCAGTGGTGCCCAATGACAGGACAAGGGGCAATGGGTGGAAGCTGAGGCATAGGAAGCTTCATGTAAACATGAGGAGGAATTTTTTCACTAGAAGTGTGACAACACTGGAACAGTCTGACCACAGTGTTGTGGAGTCTCTCTCTGGAGATATTCAAAACTCACCTGTATGTGTTCCTGTGTGATCTGGTATAGGTGACCGTGCCCTGGCAGGGGGGTTGGACTGGATGAGTGCAGTTGCAAATGATGAATAGCTGCAACTCTTATGGAAGAGTTAGGTGTAGTTCAAAGTGTCTTGGTAAACTGCAGAAATGATGATGATAATTTTAAATTTTTTCTCGTTTGGTGTTTTTTGGGTGGGTGGGTTGGTTGTGCTTGTTTCTTTGCTTGTTTGTGATTTGGGTTTTTGGCAGGGGGGGGTATGTGGGGTTTTTTTGGTTGTTTGGTTTGGCGGCGGGGGGGGGAAGTGTATGTGTGGTGTTTGGCTTTTTTTCTAAATATGTCCTAAATTCTGTCCTTGGTAGAAATTCTCAAACCTTAAAGTGGTTATTTGCTCTGTAGTAGTACTTGTTCCTGAGAAAATTATTTTGTTTTGTTCTGGTTTGAGGCTAATTGGAATACTTTAATTGAAAAAAAAAAAATAGATTATAGGCTGTGAAAAGAAAACAATGGTGATGTCTACTTCACTCATAGGCTTGTTGAGATGTATGGAAAAACAAGGACACAAACATAGATAAGACTGAGAGTGTCTCTTTCTCTCTGTGAGTCAGTGTCTCTTCTGGGCTTCTGCTGTGTAACCCAACTAATCGTTCTGCTTCTAGCCCCACCGACAATCCTCCAAACTCACCTTGCACATAAGGCAGATGCTGGCATATGGTAGAGGGGTGGAAAGAAGGTGGAAAGGTAGTTGGGACCCCCTCCTGGGGACTCTGATTTCTGGGAGGGATATTGCGTTTCTGTATAGCCTTTCAGTTGTATATTTCTATATACAGCTATATATATATTGTAATATATTATAAATATCTGCTTGTACAATGTGCTAAGCTGTGAATATGAAGCTTCATTCCTTCACTTCCAGCCAGCTGAGTCTAGTCTGGGTGATTTTAATAGAGTGGTAGGGCAGGTAACTCCCAAACCATCCCATGTTTGCTGTGAATTGTAAACTGAATGTGAGCCAACAGTTTCAGATGACTATTAAAAGAAATGTTTTAAGGATTGAATGGAGTAACAGCATCTATAATACATTCAGTATAGTATCTCTATTTTACCTAGTACTGCAGTATTAGTAGCATCTGGAGTATTTTGCCCTTTTTGGAGATCACATTGAAGAAATGCCATTGGAAATTGTAGAGAGAAGAGCAATGAAACTTACTGCAAATTTTGAAAGCATAACCTAGGAGGAAAAGCTGAAAGAAACGATTGTTCAGTTTGGACAACAAAAACCAGAAACAAACCCTACAGGGTGACAGAGTTCTTCCTATTTGAGTTATCTACACATAGGAGAGGAGCAGACCATTTTCTCTCCATTGCTGTTTTGATGGGGAATTGACAGTAGGCAGCAGAGTGCTACAATAAAGCAGACTTGAAGAGCTTATCTGAGAAGCATCAAATAGAACAGTAAGGACAATGATGAATGGGGGTAGGGAACACCCAAAAGTTTAACCAGTAGTTTAAACCAATTGGACAAATATGCTGGGGATGAATTAGAAACAACTCATTCACCAGGAAACAGCAGGTTGGACTAAATAAGCTCACAGAGTACCTTTCATTCTTGGTTTTTGGTTTGTTGGGTTTTTTTTTTCTATTCCATTAAACGTTTGTGCAACTCTTTAGCATAATTTCTAAAGTTACTTAGATAAGCCTGGTCAAAAGACCGTAAAAGGTAAAGTTGGGGTAAGGTACCTTTTTCTTCTTTTTAAACAGCAAATACAGTTTGAGGAAAATATGTGTAATTGAATGATAATTAACAAAATTGATATAATAATGTTTAGTTCCACAGGAGGAAAAAAAAAACATACATGCAAATCTTGTAGTGCAGACAGCATGTGTTTGCACTGTGTGAAAAGGCTAATTGTAATTTTTGCCTTTGGCAAAGATGCCAAGTGATTTCTTTGTAGTTTGGTATTTCTAATCACAGTATAATTGCAGCTAAATCCAACATATTGTATCACCACCTGCCAAAGTCTCACGTTTGCTGTAAAACATTTTATAGCCATTATGTTCCAGTCTAGTTCAGATCAAATATGTAACCCCCAAAGTAATGGGAATATATGGTAGAGATACAGGAAATAAGACTTCAGATTTGAAGACATGGAGTAAAACAACATGGATTCTCTAGAAGAATTTATGGAATGAAAACGTTACAGTAGCAACATAAGAATCCAGTAGAGAATAACTGGTGGATGTAGGATACCTTTTCTCCCTTTTCAAACACATTGGGAGCTTGTGTACCATTACTCTTGTACCACATAGGTAATAATGTAAGGCTGGGTCTAATCCACGTTACTGAACAGTCCTTTACAGATCACAGGATGTTAGGGGTTGGAAGGGACCTCCAGAGATAGTCAAGTCCAACCCCCTGCCAGACCAGGACCATAAAAATCTAGCTCTGGTTGCACAGAAACAGGTCTTGAAAATCTCCAGAGAAGGAGACTGCACAACGTGCCTGGGCAGCCTGTTTCAGTGCTCTGTAACCCTTACAGTAATGTTCTTCCTCATGTTGAAGTGAAACTTAGTGTGCTGTAGTTTGCATCCATTGCTCCTTGTCCTACCACAGGGCATGATTGAGAAGAGTTTGTCCCCTCCTTCTTGACCCCTAGCCCCCAGGTATTTATAAACATTGCCCTCTGAGTCTTCACCAGACCCAAAAGCCTCAGGTCCCTCAGCCTCTCCTCATAGGGCAATGCTCCAGCCCCTTCATCATCTTTGTAGCCCTTCTTTAGACTCTTGAGTAGATCCCTGTTCCTCCTGAACTGTGGAGCACAAAACTGAAAAAATTTCAGGATAAAGATAAGGAAAAATGCTGGAAATTGGGAATGAACTAGCAGAAGGGAGATGAACATAGAATTACATCAAATGTGTCAGTGAAAAATTGCAGAAATTTGGTGGAAAGAATTATACTGAAGTGCCTGTCCAAAAAAATCTATCATGTTAAGGCACTGAAAAATCCAGCCTGTGAGTACAACCAGAAGTAAAACCTGTTCTCAAATGCATGGCATGTTCATATGTTGCTACATTTTGTCCCGGTGATATATTGTGTGTCATTGAGCTAATGATGTTTTATTAGAAAGAGGGAGAGAGTTTCCTCTTAATGAAACAAATAAATGAAAAAAAAAAAATATAAATCACTTGCAAAAAAACCCCAACCTAAAAATTATTGCAAAATCAAATAAAGGTCACAAAGAAATTATCTTCAGTTATTTTTCTGCCTGCGCTTTAAAACATTTGCAGAAAAGGGAGCAGTTATCATATGAAGCCCAGGAAGAAGCAGGCAAGCCTGTGTGCACACAGGAAGAATCCTTCATTGTAAATCTCCTAGCTGAGGTTTGTGACAGTTCAGGAGGAAATCATCTATCACTTCAGCAATACTTGGAGTGAGGAAAAAGAGGGAAAGAGACTAGCTTTAAACCAATTTGTTCAAGTGATTCTTATGGTTTCTCTGGGAGGCCAAAGAAAGAGAGAGCCTTTTTCAGTTAACTGACAGTAGAACTCCTGAGTGGCTTTCCACCAACACATTCCCAATTTGCTCCTTCTACAACAGCTTCACACAAGTGTCTACCTCCTCTGGTGTCTTTGGAAAGGGAGAGGGAGGAGGGGAAGAAAAATGAATTATCGAGGAATAGCAGGCTAATGGCCGATTCTGTTTCTAAATAAAGTCTGTCTGGGTTGGGTTTTTTGTGCTATTGCAGTTTCTTTACTGTAGGGATACATAAAATCACCTTACACAGGTTTAGTGATTCTTGATTAAATAAAATAAGAAGTCTTAGGGCGGGATAGTATTCAACTTTCTAAGGCTACCATGCACAGAAATGTGTTGACTTTGTGCCCCACAGAGTTTTTATCACAAAGACTTTCAGAGAGCATTTTGGTGGCAGTTGCACTCCTAATCATGAATCATCTGATCTGCATATTTCAGAAAGTATTTAATTCAGAAAGAATTAAAAATGGTGCTGTGAAGTATTATTTTCAAATACAGGAGTGTTGAATGTTGTCAGGCAAAATGTAAAGGAAAAAACCTCTAATTTTCTTTTTGCTTTGATTTTCAACTAATTGAAAATTGTATACATCCTGCTGACTAGGAAAGCCACCAAATGACACAGTGAAGTTGGGATATTATGTGTAAATAGGACTAAGACAGTTCAAAGGAAATGCTGTGGTTATGCAGCATGAAATAAAAGCACATCACAGACAAAAATAAGAAATCCTGTTAAGTAGTTTAAGTGTTGTTCACAACGTGTAAGTGAACAAGGAGTAACATTGTGTATAGGAAGGATGAATGAAAGTGTGGCATTGGTGTAGTACTAACAGAGTTTCTTCCCATTTAATAAATACGCACTGGACTGTTTATCACTGATAAACACAAGTCTGGGAGTGACAGATAACCTCAGTATTTACACAATATTTCAAGAAATACAGCTAAAGATACATGAGGATTGCTGGAGAGCACAGTTAGGCAAACAAAATGCTCTAACAGTATTAAAATTTTTTTCAATTTTTTTTTTCCAGAACACTTTTATGTTTCAAACCATATAATTGATAAATCATTATAGAGAGTTGAGACTTTTGAGAAAATAGTGACTTGGATTCAGTCTTTATAGTAATAGAGATCTGTACCTATACCTGCAGATCAAATAGTCAATTTTACCAGCAGGGTGAGCAATTTAACTATTTCAAGCCCTACATGCTCTAGAAATACAAACCAACAGATAGTGACAATATTCCATCCGAAGGCATGCAAGAACCATGAAACTCTAAAGTACTATGCAATAATTAGTATTTAAATAGCAATCCAAAGACAAACTTGATCCATTTTTTGAAATTAAATGGAACCAATTTAATGTTCCTTGAAAGTGAAATACTGAAATCCCTAAGGATGCTCTCTGGATCCTTTTTTTAACAGCAAAAAACATCTGGCCTTGACTTGTCTGGAATATTGGAAGAAAAAATTGCTGGATGAAAGAGAAAATCAGAGACCAGAAGTTCCAGGCATGCAGCCAATTTTGTATAATACTGAAAGATTGTGTAGCTGATTCAAAGATTTGTGTGCCTCCAGGATATTTTTCCAAACAGAGACACTGGGGAAATTAGGATGAATTAGCTGAAGGTGTGAAGTTAGATTGCATTGCATTACATCTGCATTGACATTGTCTTTCGGGAAAGGGACCTTGAGTTACAAAGGCCAAAGTTAAGAAAGTATGAAAAAAACCAGCAGCACAAGAGTTGGATGATGCAGTCCAGTACACACCTTCACCTAATGCATTTTAGCTTCTCTAAATGTACATTTGGAGATGGATCCAAGTTCTCCATGGACGATGTCATAACATCATGCAGGAAAGCAAAGAAGGAAAGGCAACAGATCTAGCTGAAGTGTTCAAGGGTTAGTAGGGAATAACCTGAATTGTCTCTGAAGGTGCTGAAGATTTGACAGTATGAATGGGTTTCCCCACTTAATGCATTGTCAAGAAACAAAACAAAAATCCCCCAAGTAACACATAGTTACTAAGTGTGTAAGAATTTATTGCCTTTCAGGGCTTTAGTGTCCTTTACTGGAAAAAGTGAAATAGGATGTGTTTTGCAACACTGTAAGTCATGAACTGAGATGTGCTGTAGTCCTACTGTTTCTTATCCTGCAGTGCTGGACTCACATCCTCACATGTGTTTTAACAAGCGCTAGCATTTCATATATTTGCAAGTGTCAGATTATTTCATCTCTATCTGTCAGTTCACAGAGCCTGACTGATTGAACTCCAAAGAAGTAACTACAATCACTCTTCTAATGAGCATTAAAATATCGGGCTATACTTTTTTCTTCAACAAAATATATGCTCTCTCTTTCCTAATCTCCTTCACCCCTTCTCCAAGTCAACACCAAATTGCTGAGGGTTTTTATGCTTACTACAAAGCCAGCTATTTTAAACCATCATTTTTAATTTGAAAAGAGAAACCATTTGCATCACTGGACTTATTAAGCAGCTTGAGTTTTACCTCTTGAAGAAAATAATAGCCATCCTAAAGAAGCTGTGAGCCAATCAGGCAATATCCATGTTTTCTTCATTTAGTTTCTGTTGACTTGCTAAGTTGTTACCTGACCTTAAGAAATTAGTTAAGACCACTTTAAACACCTAGGATTTATGATTTCACCTCTTAAAAGTAAGAACAGAGTGGAAGGATATTGTCAGACAGATGTATGGGAAGTATCTTTGAGATAAGAGTGAATGAGATTAAAGTGGCTTCAGGGATATACATATATTTTTTTTTTTAATTTTTTTTTTTTTTTCCTGTAACCCATTTTCAAGGGAGTTTAAAGATGACGAACAAAGCTTTGGCTCTGAAAATTAATAGAGTTAGAAAACAAATGCTGGGGACAGTCTTGTTTCTCAAACATCCAACCATTGCATCCACTGGGCTATGGATGAGCCAGTGGTCACTAGCCTAGATTTAGACACCTGACTGACCATGTGGCTCTCCACCAGAATTATTCTTCAGGTGGAACACTAACAGGATGTTTGCAAATCCTGCCCCAGGAAATACTATGCTTCAGTTTCTTCTGTGGGAGATGGCTCTTTCATGTTCAGTTCCTAAATGTTGCATAGGAGATTCCTAATCTTTCCTGGTTGATTCAGGAGCAATAGTCAGGGGAGACCTGTTGGCATTTCCTATCCTCCTGTTATGAAAGTGGGTGTTTCAGAAAGACCTGGGTACAGCTATGATCCTGTCATCCTGCCCTGGAATTGCTTGGCAGAGCTATGAGAGTGATACCTAGAGATGAATATAGGTTCCTGAACCAGGAGGGGAGAGTTGAGAGGGAGAGCCATGGCATTTGATCCACTTCCCAAAGTACAGCTGCTCGCTGGGGGCAAGAATAGCAGTAAGGAGGCCATAATGCCGGAGGAAAGGCTGTTTCGTTTGAGGAAGAGGAGGCTGAGGGGAGACCACATTGCTGTCCACAACTATCTGAAGGGATGTTGTGGAGAGGCTGCTGCTGGTCTCTTCTTACAGGTAAATGGTGACAGAACAAGGTGGAATGACCTCAAGCTGAGACTGGGGAGGTTTAGATTAGACATTAGGAAATTAAGGAATATTCAAAACAAGTGCAGCATTGTGTTTTCTTTAGTCTGTTTTCTTCAGCTGGCTCTTGTTTCTGTGGACATTAGGATTTTTTTTTTTTCCACAGAAAGAGTGGTCAGGCACTGAAATGAGCTGCCCAGGGAGGTGATTGAGTCACCAACCCTGGATGGGTTTAACGGTCATTTGGATGTGGTGCTTAGGGATATGGCTTAAGGTGAATCTTGTGGACTAGGGTTATAGGTTGGAATTAGTGCTCCTGAGGGGCTTTGCCAACCTGAATGTTTCTGTAATTCTGGGTGATTCTATGAGCCTGCAGAGACTTGGAACTGAACTTGTTTAAGTGTTTACTTTGAATCTGTTTTGTTATTCCATCTCTCTTTCCCTTTCATTTTTAAAACCTTTTCTTAAGGAGCTTAAGATCACATCGTTTACATATTAATGCATTTTCATTACTCTGAATTTCATCCTAGTGTATTTTCTTCTGGAATTGGTGAACTACTCATTTATTTTGGTGAGTCACTTGTTACACAGGTAAAATAATAGTTTGTGAGATGAATTCAACATTCAAAAGCAAACAAACTTAAAAATGCTTAAATAGACAATTTTCTAACCGACAGTACTATCTGTGCCATCATTACCATGGAAAACTTACTGTTTGGGTCTCTTGGAAACAGACATTTAAAACTGCTAATCTGAAATCTCTTCCTGTCTCTCATCTATGTTCCAGCTTTTGCATTTCAAAGTTTCTTTAAAGGTATAGATAAATTTGAGCTGTTATTAAGTTGCATATAGAGGTATGTCAGTTGCTTTTGATTTATCACCATCAGACAATGACAGAGCACTCTCTTGGTTCTTATTAACCATACTTCTAGCAATTCTACACATCATTCTCTTTAATTCTCCCACTGTATCTGAAAGGCATTGTGCCTTTCACAATACAAAATCAACTTCCTGCACTTTTTAAGCATGAGGAAAAAGAAAGCAATTGAGAAGTAGTACAACAGAGTGAACACATGCTCTTTGTCTTCACTTGTGCTGTAATAAACTGTTCAGAAAAAACATTCAGATATTTTTTCTTAACAGGTGGACAACTTCTTGTTTGGTGTATGGCCACATCCCTCCAGTCACTAGCCTGGTATTTAGTTTATGTAGTGGGGACAGGATCATTCCATTTCTGTAGAAGGAGAAGAGTCCCTAGAGAAAAAGAAAGAGTTATGCAAATAAGAGATGTTTTGATTCAGTGGCTGAGCCAGAAACATTGCAAGATGAAGAAAAACACTGCAGTTATGTTTGAGGCTCTTGTTCAGAGTGAGTGGGAATATTTGCTTTTATTTGGGGAATGTTCTAACATTTGAGTACTTCAGGAGTTAAAAGCAGTTCAGAAACAAAACTGCACCTAAGCTGGAAAATTTCCCTTTGAAAATGTCAAAGGAAAAAATTTCATTAGTCTGAACACTCACTTATCTCTCTTTTCCCCTACCTTTTAATTTTTTTAATTTTTTTTTTTTTTTTAAAGCTATTTGCTGAAACTATACCCAAATTCAAGAAGTTCTCTCTTTTAACATAACACTTCCTGGAAACTTTTTTAATTCCAACTGTCTTTTCTCAGGTATATCTAAAATTGCTTCTAGTATTAGAAGTTAGTTGCATGAGTCATCCGCAGACTAAAGATCAGAATGACCGTATTTTTCCCCCTTCATTATGCTGTCAGAGACACTATAACTGAATTCAGTGACATAGTACATAATGTTGCATATTACTGAAATGAGGGTAGAGAGATATATTCCTAAATATTTCTGACATTATCCCATTTTGCAACATGTACCTTTTTTTTCCCCCTGCATTTCCACTATGATGCTCTGTAGTCAAGAACAATAAGCGAGTCTATTTTGCCCAAGTTCCCACTGTGATTCTTATCATCTGCTGTCTCTTACAGCTATGAAGTGCCTATGAGTAAGTGCTAAATGTTCAACATTTGAGAAGGAAAATATTTTCATTGAAGCAGATGCTTCTCAGATTTTTTCAGGAGCCTAAAACATTGCCTGAAAGCATTGCTGCTCCCTGCAGAGTAAATAAACGGTTTGCAAACCAACCATTTTATTGGAAATCAATGTGACTACTAGTATCTGTGCAAACTAGAGGACTAAAATTACCTTTTGGTGTGAGTGTTCAGAGGATTTCTTCCTTCCAATCAAGTATTCTGCTGCAATCATAATAATGATTCCATTGTTTATTAGCTTATTTATTCCAATGCCGGAGTAGTTGCTTCCATCACACCAACATTTGTTCTTTGGCTTTGATATTGTTTTAATGAGTTTGGGATTTTAGTTTCATAAATATTTGAGCAAGTACTTGAATATGAGACCACATCAGTACTATTTAGAAAATTTCAGTGAAATGAAAACTATGAACTAATCATTCATTGCTATGTCATGAATTATACGTCACATTCTTGTGACATGTAACTGTGATTCATCTCTGCTATGACTACCAGCCCCTTATGAGTTGCAATCCATTAGAACAGTCTATGCCTCACACAAAGATATGTTTAATTAACTGAAAAATGAGTCTGCTTTTTTTACAGCATTAAACATGTGATGCAAAACATTTAAAAATAATAATCTGTAAGATATTAAGTGGAAGCTCACATTATGAAGCTGAGAGCCAAAACACATTCTTATTTACAAAAGCAAAAACCAAAAAGGCTCAGAATATGAAGACAGTAAAGAAACGGTATCAGAATCACAGAATGTTAGAAGTTGGTAGGCACCTACGCAGATCATAGAGTCCAAGCCTCCTGTTAAAAGCAGGATGCTCTAGGGTAGTCCACACAGGAATGCATTCAGGTGGGTTTTGAAATTCTCCACAGACTCCACAGTCCCCTGGGGCAGCCTGTTCCAGTGCTCTGTCATTCTCACTGTAATCAAATTTCTCCTTGTGTTGAGGTGAAACCTTCTATGTTCAGGTTTGTATCTGTTGTTCCTTGTCTTATTACTGTGTACCATCAAAAAGAGATTGGCCCCCTCTGCTTGACACTCACTGCTCAGATATTTATAGGCACCAATCAGATCCCCTCTGTCTTCTTTTAATAAGTTTTCTCATTGTTTACTTCGGTAATACCATTACAGCTGTCCACTGTAATATCAGCTAACCATCCTCTGTCAGACATAAAGTTACCTTTTTCAACCTCTGAAAAAATATTTGTAGTAAACACTAAAACACCAGAATCACCTCTCTTATGAACTGCAATGTTTACTTTGGTGTCATCACTGGAATTGAGTGATATTATTCAGATTCTTCCTTTCCTTGTAGACTGCTTAGTTTAAAAGTTTACAGACCTTTAAATGCAATGGTCTTGAACTGTGAAGGCAGATGACTTTTATCTACTGACACTGAATTGCTAAATGTTATGATTCTGCTTATTATATTACATTCCAGCAAATGACAGCTTATAGAGAGGCTCTCTTTTTTTTTTTTTTCCTTTCCTCCTTTTTTCCCTTTGGTAGACATCAGTTTTACCCTAGAAAATCCATAAATGTCTTTCTCTTTGTGTGTGTGTATATAATTTTTTTTTTTTTTTCTCACCCAAAGTTACCAATAAAAGATACTAAACTCCATTTTAAAAGTAAAGGAGAAATTTCCTGCCTGGACTATTCTAGGGTCAGTGTAGATGGACATTAATTGTAAGTTAACAATCCTAATTCTTAGACATCTGGGGCCTGATCCAAAGCTCACTGACGTCAGTGGGGACCTTTTCACTGCCTCCATTTTGGCCCAGGTCCTAAATTTTTGTGGCAAAATATAATGCTGTAAACCAAACTGTCACAAAAGAGTGTACTTTGACTCTTCAAATCTCAAAATAGCAGAGTCTCTACAGAATTCACAGTAAGAATTCTGTCTGAGCATCTCAGGGTAACAACAAAGAATCCTGGTACTTTTACCTCCAGTTTGGTGGGTTTCCTCTGTGTGGTACAATAACTTCTCAGTGGTGTGTGTTCTATAAAGGGAGACAAAATTCACTGTGCCATGGTTCTGCTTCTTAGGTAATACTGAGATTAAGTACATTGAAAGGGTGGTGGAATAATTCTTGTGCTTCTCAATGGTAAATCTAGTAGTAGAATTAAAGCCAAATGCTTCTTTTCAGTTGCCATAGAGTCGTTTCACAAAAGTAAAACAGTTTTCTTCCCTCTCTGAGTGAAATGATTCCTGTAGTCAGCAAATTTAAGGGTAGCAGGGATTATTAAGAGCTTAATTTTTAGAGTATTGTACAGTTTTATACAGGAATTTCTGCTTATTGCCTTTTTGTTCGTTGACTTTATGTTCAAAGTAACAAAGCTCAGTTCAATCACGCAGTCTAACAGGTCTTTACTGATGCATAAGCAAGCATTAATTAATAGGAATGGTCCTGTATTAAAAGATAAGGATGCACTGAAAGGGAAATAAAAGATAACTACACATCATTATATATGTGTTATCTGAGAATTGGTTAGGGTTTTGACATGAAACTCAGCTGACTCTATACTTGTACATATCTGGCCTTCAGGAAAGATCAAACAGATACTAGAAGTTGGAAATTCAGTATTGTGGGATGAAAAAAACTTTAGGTGAGACATTCGTGTGTGACATGCTGACAGTTTTGACAGACTCATACTAGAATTGGATTTGTTAACGGGCATGGGTTTTGTCACGTTTCTTTCCACTGCAGAATTGCTGCCTTCTGCAGTCAGTGAGTAATTAAAATGTGATAGATGCCAAAGTTAAGAAAGTTGTTATCCTCTGGAGTGGTGAAGAACCATTTCGGGAACTTCAAGTGTTGTTTTTCTTTCCACAGGAATATTATTAAATATAATTGGAGAGAGTAGCACTGAGAATGGGTAATGTTACACAATGGATTTGAGGGAAACAAAGAGATTTATTTACTTTAGTAATAATAATAAATGAATAAATAAATAAGCTGCACTCTGAGGGATTTCTGCATGATTTGGGGAATCTGATCTGAAGTTCGCCTTTTCTACAAATAGAGAAAAGTGGACTGCAAGAGCAAAACACTGCACATTATAACCTGACACTTTATACCCAGGCTGTGAATCATGAAGTAATATACAAACCAGCTTTAATTAAAGTTCATTATTCTCCACTCCCCTACAGTGTAAGAAACCTTATTGTTTCAGAGCATGATTCACTTGCTTTCTGTGTGAAGATAAATCAGAAATTCAAGGTTCATTAAAAGAGATAAATAAGAGCAAATAAGGAGGCAAAGTGCCCCTGAGAAAAGAAAAAATAACACTTTATCTATTTTGTGTGAATATTTCTCAGGTTTTTTTTAATAAAATCTGGTTCAGGGAATCGGGTTTCTCTGCAAGACTCTTCATTCACAAGCTGTGCAAGCTAAATGTAGCAGTGCTTACTGCTACAATAACACCTCAGCAAGCACTTCTTTCTCTGCACATGTAAGCCTGTCTAGC
The DNA here is from genome assembly GCA_013399055.1 of Ramphastos sulfuratus. Taxonomy (NCBI): domain Eukaryota; kingdom Metazoa; phylum Chordata; class Aves; order Piciformes; family Ramphastidae; genus Ramphastos; species Ramphastos sulfuratus. The sequence goes on along the minus strand of WBNM01003848.1, from coordinate 33,272 downwards.
CCATTTTAGACCAGAAATAGCTCTGCTGCAGCTGTTGAATGTGACCAATTCATCTCCCATGCACTCCACTCAAAGAGCAAACTCTTCTCTTTCTGGAGGATTTCTGAGATTGCAGGCATCACTGCACTTTAAATAGGGACACAATGTCTCAGAGAGGGATGCCATGGATTAAGTGGAAAACGGATTAAGGAGATGAAACTATGCTTCAATAAAACACCACAAAAAAGTAATCCATCTGTCTAACTCTTAACAGGAACAATGCAAACAGAAGGTTATGACTTCCAGACAAGGTCAAAAAACACTTCAGCATCTCTGTTGTTTAGAGTAGATTCATAGAATTTGGTTTTCAGAAATATCTTTCAGTTGCTGTTTTCATTCTGTCAGTAAGAACTTGTAAGGGTCCAGTGTGTGTCACCACATCACCTGCTGCAGAGCTTCCTTACATTAGAAGGTTGATGCTTTTGTAAAGCAATCAAATGAATGTCATCCCCAAACAATACAGAGGAGTGATCACAGTTTAGAGGTCAGGCATCTGGTTGAGTTGATTTCATCAAAAGGCTATCTGATTAACCGATTATTTGTTTTCACTTGTTCTCAATTTATGTGAGAAAGATAAGCTCTGAAAGTAAGGTTTAAAACTATTTTTATTTTCCAAAGTGAAATGAAAAAATGCTTTTAATATTATGACTTAATGTTACTGCAACCTTGTAGGCAATAAGGATTCCCTTTTCCCTGGGATAATATAAACTCAACCTCATGCTGAGTTTGCTGTTTCTGACCAGGACAAGTGCTTTGGCTTCTGTTTAATCCTGATTTAGGTGGGTTTTTGCAAGATTACAATTACATCCTTAACAAATAGAACTGCAGGTAAATCTAAGCTTTAATTTTCATATGCAAGCACTAACATTTCAAGGCACAGATCCAACAACCATGGATTCTGAAGATGTGGAGTAATGATCTGTGATTCTACAGAGAATAAAATATACCATCCTCAACCTTTACAGTAAAATATGCAGCGTTGAAGATACAGTGTATTGATATTCATTCCCAGGGCTCTACAACTCAAACTACAGGAAAATCGCAGCTGATTGTTTGAGGGCTTTTTGTTTCAAGCTAACTGCCAGCATATAAAATCAACTCTTGATTGCTCGGCTTGATGTTCCACTTGTTTTTAATCTTCCAATGAACATCAGTATATATGCAAATGAATGTGGGGAAAGTACTTTGGTGATTTGCTCTGTGTTCTGAAATGTGAGATGAAAAAAAAATTACGGAAAACATTTGCCTATTTTGTGGGATGACAAAGTGATTTTTAAAATCAAAAGTCTTTCGGAGAAGATGGCAACATTGTATGTGTCAGTGTTGCTTTTATTCCAGAAGAACTAAGAATAAGGAGGCTGTTTTCCCTGTACTGAATTTTCTTCTTAATAGGAACTCAGTTTATAAACACTAATACAACTCTTTGCTGGACATTATGGCTGGGTGATATTGACAGGACCTTGGACATTAATTCTATATGATGCAGTAAAACTCAGGTAGTCATTTTATGAAGGTAGATTATAAATTGTTAGCTTTGCAGGGTTTTTTGAGACTTTCTAGTAGTCTGACTGAATATCAGTCACTGCATTGGAGAGGGGATTTTGCATTTGCATCCAAAACCAATAGCCCAGATATGATGGATACACGACTGCAACGTCTCGATGGCGTTTCAAGCGTGATATACAAAACTTCTCTCTACACATTTACTATAAACTTAATCCATATTCTTAACTTCACCTTCAAGCCTTGTTTTACAGTTGAGTTACTGATAAGGGTCTGATAGAATGGTCTTTCAAGAAACTTTTTTAATGTACTTGAAAACCATTAGGGAAGTTCAGGTTTTTGGAAAGCAGAGTAATTCTCAAATAGGAAACTTTTCTTTTATTTCCAGTATGGCTTTTTCTAGTAAAATCTGAGCTTCACCAGGGTATGGGAACTTGAAATGAGCTGAAAATAACTAGATAGATTTTTTTAAAAGAGCTGTAGGTGGGTGCTAATACAAGAAGGAAAAAGACAATAAACTGGTGAATTATGAACAGAAGGTAGACTTGAACCAAATGTAGATTTTAAAAAAATACTTCTTTGGTGCAAATTAAACTTTTCACGTAGCATTTTAAACACGAGGAGGTAGATCATGATATAAATGAAAGACTCAGTATGTCCTTAGTCATCCAGCCTTCTATCAAGAGCTTGAAGTGATGACATGTGGCAGCGCCTGAATCTTGGCACTACGCAGCGCTGTGTTTCAGAGGCTCGTTTGTTACTGTCCATGGTGCTGTTTGACAGCTCCTGAAAACAGGAATTTCTAGAAGAGGAGGCCTGTAGCTGTCAATGTTAAGAAGAGTCACTCTCATTTTCATTAATATATTATGACATTGCTCTTCAAATACATAATATATTCCCATCACAATATGTCATTCCCTCATGCTTCATTCTTTTCATGTCAAACATACTTCCAGACACAGCATCAATCCCTCTATATTCAAACCCCTGATTCGTTATGAAAGTGTCTAAAACATTATTTGAGGCAACATTTTCAACTCCACTGTTTTCTAAGTGGATCTATTAAAACCAGATGCATGACTCTGAGTAAATGTTCTGATCTTCAGAAAAAATAGTACATCACTCCTGAACACGAGTAAGATGCCTTTGAAGGAGACTCAAGAGGAGAGGGAACATGGGTGGTTGGAAGGGACTTAAAAATGGAAACTGAAAATTAGGAATAAGGAAAAAGGGGAAAGATACTAGAAAAGAACATCTAGAGCTGACAATAGAGTAGTAAAGTGCTAGTGTAATAAAACAAAGGAAACAAGACAAGCCACTCTGGTATCTAAGATGGACCAGATTCTGCTAGATCAAATTAAGTTTTTTTTTTCTGTAGCACCAATCTTAATATCTCTTCATCTCTATCACTTTCCAATTCATCACCTCTCGGCACCATGTTTAACTTGATATTTGTCCCTTTTAACTGTCTTCCTAGCTCCTTCTACCAGCTATTTTCCTTTGACAGGAAAGGTCTTCGTTAGTACTTCTTGCCATGTGACAAAAGTAGAGGAAAGTATACTTATGTAAATACTGAACTTCAGCCAAGCTTGGGCATGTTGGTTGCATACCTGTCACTGTTCTTAGGTTAAAGTAAATGAGAGCTCATATTCAGAGAACCCCAGAGTGAAATAGGAGTTGTTGTCCAGGGGACTGGTATGCAGTGCTCTTGAGAATGCTTTCTTGCTGCCCATCTGCTTTATTGCCAACATGGCAATTGCAGGAAGTTTGTTCTGAATAGAAAATTTTGTCTGAATATCTGAATCCTTTTCAACATTGTGAGAAAGAGACCAGACCTTACAGCTGAGGAACTTTCTCAATCTCAGATAGTGAAATTTGTCCAGTCTACAAACAATTTTGTTCATCTTCATGACCGTTGGAGATATCAATTGCTAAAATCTATCATAACTTTATTTTGAATTGACTCTTTAAAATGTATCATATTGATTTGATGTCCGGAGTTCAATTTTATACCCTTGGTGATCCTCAGTCTGCTTTATATTATTGAGTACTCAATCAGTAACAGCTTAGTGGTTTTTTTTTTTCACACTAGCTTAATTTTATGGTTTATGTCTCATGGATGCAAATCTTGCTGGCATTATGTTCTCTCTTAGTTTTTTAGAAGCAAGCAATTCAGAATGTGAAACATTTAGAGGGTTAAGGTTAGCTACATGACACATTTCTAAGATCTACTTTTCCTTTGAAATGGCTCAATTTTTATTAGATTTCATGAAGCACTTGAAGCCATTTGTGCCCTACATAGCAGAGCTGCATAGTACCTATAAAACCAGAAGATAAATGGAACTGATTCTAAACATTGCAAATTACATTCTGATATAAAATTGATCTCCTAGAATGCAGTTATTAAAACCTCCTAACCTTTCAAGTGTCTACAAGGACACCTAGAACAATAGGATGTTTGAAAGCATTACATAATTTTTAAAAAGCATTTCTCACATTCCTTACTGGAAACCAGAGCTAAAGTCATCCCTGAAAATTCACACTAGTAGTAAATGCAGGTTCTTTGTAAATATTGCTGTGTATTACTTATTTGAACACTTGTAAAATGCAAGGAGCACTGATATTTCCTGTCTTGTCAAGGCAGAATACACAAGAATCTGGATACTGCATTGGGCTGTGTTGCATTGTACACTGTGGAATTGTGGCATGAAACCAGCAGTGCAGTGTGGTATTAATAAAAATGTGTAGCTGTGTTGTCCATTTTGTACTGCAGTGTTTGGTCTCAGAGGTTCTCATTACTGAAACTGTGCATAGGCTTTCTTTTGCCTGCTGGTTAGTTGTCCAGATCTTTTTATTTTGCAGAAACCTGCTAAGGAAAAGTGAGAACCCTTAGAAAAAAAGAAAAAAAAAAAAAGGAGGCTAGGTAGCCCAGATGGAGAGTTCTGAGTTATGGAAGTTTCCTAGGTATCAAGGTCAAGGCCTGAAGTATGAAAAGAAAGAAAGAAAAAAGCAAGCTGTTTGCTAAGCATTTTACGTTTCTGTGAGATGTTGAAAAGACAGACACCTCTGACATGTCTGGCAGCACCAGGGAAACAGCACACGTGGTGAAAAATTGTCTTTAAGACAGCAAAAAGCCTTCATGTAGTTTACTTCCATCTCCTCACAAGGAAACAGAATTTGTGTGCATTTTGTATTTTAATTATTTTGAAGAACTGCCTGGTTTGCGTTATCACTTTGTTTTCAGAAGTTATTTACTGTTAAGAGGAGCATGGCCAGCAGATCGAGGGAGGTTCTCCTTCCCCTCTACTCTGCCCTGGTGAGACATCACCTGGAACATTGCATTCAGTTTTGGGCTCCCCAGTTCAGGAGGGGCAGGGATCTGGCCAGGAGGAGGTTGCTTTCTTCTCTCAGGCAACCAGCACCAGAACAAGAGGACACAGTCTCAAGCTGCGCCAGGGGAAGTTTAGGCTGGAGGTGAGGAGAAAGTTCTTCACCGAGAGAGTCATTCCCCACTGGAATGGGCTGCCCAGGGATGTGGTGGAGTCACCGTCCCTGGAGGTGTTCAAGGCAGGTTTGGACGTGGCACTTGGTGCCATGGTCTAGTCTCGAGGTCTGTGGTGATGGGTTGGACTTGATGATCTTTGAGGTCTCTTCCAACCTTGCTTATACTGTGGAGATTCTAAAGGAGGGCTACAAAGATGATTAAGGGGCTGGAGCATTGCCCTGTGAGGAGAGGCTGAGAGACCTGGGGATTTTTTGGTCTGCTGAGAAGAAGACTGAGAGGGGATCTAATGTTTATAAATATCTGAGGGCTGGAGGTTGAGAGGGAGGCGACAGGCTCTGCTCACTTGTGCCCTGTGGTAGGACAAGGGATAATAAACTACAGCACACAGGAAGTTCCACCTCAACATGAGGAAGAACTTCTTTACTGTAAGGGTTACAGAGCACTGGAACAGGCTCCCCAGAGAGGTTGTGGAGTCTCCTTCTCAGGAGACTTTCAAGATCTCTCTGAATGTATTTCTGTGTGACTTGCACTAGATTATTGTCCTGCTCTGGCAGGGGAGGTTGGATCTTTGGAGGTCCCTTCCAACCCGTAATATCCCATGATCCTACAAGGACACACAATTTGCTGCACACTCAGCAAAGTGGCAATATTATTAAGGTCCAAACTGTGACATGTTTTTGTCCCTTGTTGTTGTGTCTTGATTCAGTGGAAACACTATGGTTTTCCACTGTCTTGAAGGCAACTTGCATCTATAACTTGTTTGGCAAACTTTTGCCAAAGGAGATGAGTTCAGTACTGTGTGGTGATTCTCTCTTTGGTGAGAAGGATGAGTTAAGAAGTGGCAAACAAAATGTACAGAACAACAAAAATGTTAAAGGTATATATATAAATGCTCTTTGAATCTGAACATAGCATCCTGCAGTGAGGTTGGAATCAACAGATTTTTAGTTAGCTTGCCTGCTGAAGCTGTCCTTGTCAACATGTACCAAGTTTCTTGCAGTCTTGCCTGGCATCTCAGTGTGGAGAGGAACATCACATGAAAAGTGATTTGACCAGTCCATATAAGGCTGGATACTATGACAAAAAATAATAAGAAAAGAAGGAAAAAATGTGGAAAGAAAAGGGAGAGGGGAGATTGTCAAAAGAAATAATAATAGGGACTAAAAGCTGGCCTGGGCTATAATTTATGGTTATTCCAAGGGAACATTAGTTTTAAGAATAACTGTCAGAAACAATGTAGTTCAAATCTGAAATTATAACTGAGGCTGAAGAATGCCAAATGTGGCTTGAGCATCATTAGGCAACATTTTCATCATATATGGTTAAGATACTCTGATTTGTACCAAGTTAGTTCTAGCTCCTTCACATGAAATGCATACATTATTTCAACCAATGGACAGCACTGATGTGAAGCATGCAAAAAGACAAAAGCACATTTTCAAGTGAAACTCCTTCACACTGAAGTCAGCAGCAGTTTTGCACTCAGTGCAGTGGGGCCAGTTGTGAATTGATCATTTCTCCTAATTTGTGCAAAGGGAAGAGGAGCAAAACTAGGGGTTTGTGCATAAAAAGAGAACATTGCTGGGACCTAGAACTTACATGAAGAGTTCCAGGCCCTGTGTGGTGACTAGCAGATTGAACATCATAGGTCTCTGATGTAGAGTTTGAGAGAGTGCCTTTGCATGTGAAATGGTAGTTGCTAACCATCAAACCCTGTCAGGACTTCTTGTGATCTTCTAACTGAAGATTTTTTTTGTTCCCTTTCCAGTATATTTGCCTATTTAACATTGTATCCAGAGTGAAGTTGTGCTCTGCAGTGATTTGCCATTGCCTCCTGTAACAGCGTATGTGCAGATACATCGCTTCCCTCAGTCGTACCTTTCATTTCAGTCGCAATTTAACATAGCTAATTAAGTTCTGCTTTAAATATTAACCAATCCATGCTCAGAATTGGAAGATCAGAAAATTTTAACAATTCATCAAGTATCAAATATTACAAAAGAATTTCAAACACTTAATGTTAAAGAATCTTTAATGCAGAATGCCTCTTTTTAATAGAAGAATGACTCCTTATGATTTAATGATTGGCTTTCTGTTGGTTTGAGCATTTCTGGGAATTTCACACAAAGTTTAAAGTCAAAGAGGTATTGTAACATCTGAATTTTAGAGACAATGTAGGATAACCATTTATTTTATTCATCATATTCATACTGGACCATATATTTGTGTTTCACAAGAAAAATATATTCCTGCTTGTCAGTAAACCACAATATATGAATTTGGATGCTTTGTGGTATGTTTCTTAATCTTACAAAACCATGCATACCTTGATATTAAAATAGTCTTTTTTATCTCTTGTTCCCTTATTAGGAAGCACAGTCCTTAAACTGAAGATGCCTCATTATCAAAATAAAATAGTAGCATAAGCTTTAAAGTTATCTCCCTACTGTGAAAGGGCTCAGAGGGTGGCTAATTTCCAAGAGACACTTAAGCAAAATATACATGAATAAGCAATTGCTGAGCAAATAACTACTCCTGAACTGTGCTCTTATGTGTGGCAAGAGTGCCCCTTTTTTTTACAGAAAGAGAGAGAAAAGGGGCTGCACTGCAGAAGGTCTGAAATTCTTTCTGTAGCATCATATTCATGACAAACTTTGCCATGCGTGGGTAAATGATCAGTCTAATTATGTTTCTTATATCCATCATAGAAGTCTCATTCTTTCCTTCTGTTCACCCATCTGTCTCTACCCATCTGTTTTCTCTTATGGCTGGCCTGTAAGATCTTTGGGGCAGGGAATGTTTTTTGTTTCTGTGTACGTTATCTAATTAAGGGGATCCTGGTTTACAACTGGGAATTGCAACCAGGAGAAGAAATATTTCATAATGGAGCTTGTATGTAAGAAACTGAGCTACCAGTGAGTTACAAAGGCTTGAGTACCACATGATATCATATTTCAAGCAAATTAAGGCATCCTTTTTAGTATTTACATAACGTCTGCTGTCTGGAATAACCTGTATGTTTTTCCTCATGTCAAGAGTGCACAATGCAATATATATTTCCATCTGTAAGCCTGTTACAAAGTGAAATCATCACAGAGCTGTATGATTATTGACATCAAAGCATTGTTCCTGAAAGTGTGAAATACACATGATTCTTTAGGATCTTTCTATCTAGTCTCTTGCTTTTCCCTGTTTGCAGCATGCCAGCTATGATTTATTTCCAATCAGTTGCTAATGACTCACATTCCCCTCTTTCTTGTTTGTACAGACATGTAGATTGTATTCTCTGCCTCAGCAGGATGGGATTTTGCTTTGAGTCTGGAAAGTTCTGATATACATTTCTAATCTTAAAAGTGTAAGATCAGCACAGACACAGCTGTATCTCCTTAGTGGAGTGATGCCTTGCATGATTCCTGTTGGAGTCCTGATCCCCTGACATTGAAATACACAGATACAGCCTCCTGTGTTTTCTTGTCCAGTCTGACTTTCCTCCACCTTTGCTATGAGGACAAGCTGGGGTAGCCGGGGTTGTTCAGCCTGGAGAAGAGATGACTCCAGGGAGACCTAATAGTATCTTTCCAGTACCTGAAGGGGGCTACAAGAAGGATGGAGGGAGACTGTTTGCAAAGGCCTGCGGTGATAGGACGAGGGGCAATGGTTTGAAATTAGATGAGACTAGATTCAGATTGGATGTTAAGAGGAGGCTCTTTACCTTGAGGGTCATGGAACATTGGAACGGGTTGCCCAGGGAGGTAGCTGAGGCCCCATCCTTGGACATATTCAAGGTGAGACTTGACAGGGCTCTGGACAGCTTCATCTAATGGAGGATGTCCCTGCTCACTGCCGGGGAGTTGGACTGGATGACCTTTGGAGGTTCCTTCCAACCCAGACCTATGCATGATTCACAGACAGCTTTTCTTCAAGAAGCACTCAAGATGAGGCAACTTTTCAGACAGCAGGGTTTCAACTTACAGTCCTTGGCACTTTGTATGCAGTGGTATGACTTCCCTTTCCCACTTCTGCCTCGGAAACCTTTGAATACCTTAGGTCATACGTGACACTTGGTGCCATGGTCTAGTCTTGTGGTCTGTGGTAGTGGGTTGGACTTGATGATCTTTGAGGTCTCTTCCAACGTTGCTATACTGTGATACTGTGATATAAAACTAAATAAGTTCCCTAACCAAAGAATCCTAGCCATCTATTCTTTTAAATATGGAATATGCAAGTTTTCCAAGCAGTGGCCAGAAAAGACAGAGCTGGCTCCTGAAGGAGTGAAGGGGACTGAATTAAATATTTGGCTATTGCTCTTTAAGACTGGAAGGAAAATTTAATATTGGAAGAAAATTTATTAGAACTTGGATCAAATTCACAATGTAGTTAGAAAAAAAAAAAAGACACTTAATCCATTGAAAATAGTTATTTTAAGGAAATGTTAATCTGAAGGTATTTTAGGTCATAGAGAAGGATTTTAGTTCCATTCATGAATAATGTAAATAAGTGAAAATAAGGATACAGCAAAAGGCCATGTGTGGAAGTTGACAGATCATTGTATTGACTATAACATAGTAATAAAAACCAAGTGAGATAAATTCACAATTTACCATATATATTTTTTGCCATTGCACACAAAATTTTATCAGAAACCATATTAATTTTATATTTAAAATTAAAAAAACCACCTAATAACCTGAAGCCACCTAATAACCTGAGCTATTCCTTTTTCTTCCTCAGATCACACTGTTTCATGTCGGTGTTTATAAGTGCATATGGGATTCTATATCTCTTTTTAATCCACATACTTTTCCATAGGTATGTAGGAAGTAAATTATGACTGGCAGGTTCAGGAAAGAAAACCCAAACCAACAAAACTCACCCACACAGTAGAATAGCTGTTTTAATGTAATCAGAAAGAAACAACTCTTTGTATGCCGTGAAAACACAACACGTTCCCTGGTGAGCTGTTCTTTCCAGAATGAAAAATGCAGCTATCTTTAGGCATCTGTATTTTTTTTTTTATGTAAATCTTTGTAGAAACAAAACAAACATAATTTTAATCCTCTCTTCAAAAAGAGGGACATAATTTTAATCCTCTCTTAAGAAAGAGGGGAAGGCAGAAATAACAACTATAATTGCTTGCAATATTATTATGTTTTTTGGCTTATTTCCAGTTTAACAATAGAAAATGATCCCTATCGTTCTCATATAGGTGAACTTCAAGTTTCTAAATAATAAAATGTAAAAAATTAAAGAGAAAATGAAGAGTTACAAATCATCCTTTTCACCTCTTACTCTTCAGAACTCCATGATTTGTCTAACAGTGCATTCTAGCCATGTTAATTGTGGCAGATGCTATCCAGCATGACTCAGAAGGAATCAAACCTGTAATAATTAATTCAAGATGCTGAAACCATAAACTAACTGTGAATAATTCATTTTACTTCCATGTAAGATTTGTTGATGAATAATCATGAACTACCTGGAATTCATTGATGCTTAAATATTTATGAGCACTCTTTCTCTGTATGTTTCATGATTCTGTGTCTGTTTAGACTCCACCAGAAGGAAAAAAATAACCCAAAGCAACATGTACGTGCAAAGAGGGAAGCTGAAGAAAGGTGGATCAGAAAGATTTTTTTTTTTGTTGCTTCCAGAATGTTATTTCAGAAATAATAGAGTATTAGCAGGGCATTAGGTAATTTCTCTGAAGTGATTATATGAAAAGAAAGATAAATACTAGGGCATAGTAAAGCAACTGGCTGACAGCTATAGAAGAACTTGCTTGACACTCTGATTGTTAATGTATTTGTGCCTTTACAAAAACCACCAACCCCCCAAAACACCACCACCGAAAATAACCCAACACCCAAACCAAGACCAACAATGGTAGAAGAAAAAGATTTTTTTAAAAAATTAAAATAAAGAGGTGGCCTCAGCTGCAGTAAGTGAAGGATTTGGTTTCTGACTTGCCTCCTCTGTCACTGTTTATTGTCAGGATTCCTCCCCATGATGATTCTTACTGATTTCTACATTGACAAAATTTGCGGTTTGATTTTTGGTTCAGGTGGGGGGTTTTCTCACTTTAAAACATGGTTACATAAGAAAAAAAAAATAGTTTTTACCCATTTATCCAAGGCTTTAGTTGATATCAGTTCATAAAATTCAATAAGACTAAGTGCAAGTTCCTGCAATTGGATCACAACAACCCCATACAACACCAATGGCTCAGGGCAGAGTGGCTGAAGAGCTGCCTCACAGAGGAAATTCTGTGTGTGTTGATCAACAACCAGCTGAGTATGAGCCAACAGTGTGCCTAGGTGGTCAAAAAGGCATCCTGGCTTGTATCAGAAATAGTGTGGGCAACAAGACCAGGGAAGTGATTTATTTTGTTTGTTTGTTTGTTTCCCCTGTATTTGGAAGTGGTGAGACCACATTTCTAATACTGTGTTCAGTTTTGAGGGCTTCACTACAAAAGATATTGAGGTACTGAAGGGTGTCCAAAGGAAGGCAACAAGGGTGGTAAAGGGTCTAGAGCACAAATGTTATTAGGACTGGACAAGGGAATTGAAGTTGCTTAGCCTGCAGAAAAAGAGGCTGAGGGAGAACCACCTCACTCTCCAACTACTTGAAATGAGATTATAGTGAGGTTGGTCTCTTCTTCCAAGTAACAAGTGATAGAATGAGAGAGAATGACCTCAAGTTGTGCCACAGGAGGTTTAGGTTGGATATTAGAAAAAAAATTCTTCACTGAAAGGCTTGTAAAGCACTGGAAAAGGCTGTCCAGGGCAGTGGTGGAGTTGCTGTCACTGGAGATACTTAAAAGATATAGATGTGGTGTTCAGGGACAAGGTTTACTGGTGAACTTGGCAGTGTTAGGTTTACAGTTGGACTTGATGATCTTTTCCATCTGAAATGATTCTAATAAATATTTTTTAATTAAATTCCTATTTGTATTGTTTTAATAGTTTAGTAGTATATCTTCAGCACTTATTGAATGATCTTTTGCTGTTATAATAAGTTAGGCTCAAAGCTGTCCTCAAGACAGCTGAAGTTTAGCAATATTGTCATGTAGAGGCTACAAATATTTTGCTTTAGGGATGGTTGGTTTTCTTTTACAGATTAAAATAGCATTTTATAGAGAGATTTCATAGAGCTAAAGGGAAGGTGAGACAAGTTTTGACCTAAGAAAATACAAACAGTAGAATCACTGAGTCATTACTGCTGTTGAAAAGCCATCCAGTTACTTGACATGCTAAATATCACGGGGCAACTTTGTCCAACTGAAGTTTAAAAGCCTCTGATTCTGGGTCAGAGTTTAAAGGGCTAAGTCACTTGAGGCTGCAGTTAGAGGCTTAGCAGCTCCTCAGAATCAAGCTCTTACTTGCAGTTACCTGAAATTTGTAAAAGCTCCAGCAGTCAGAATAAGCTGCACCAAAGCGTTTGCATTGTTTAGCCAAACCCCTTGAGGAAAACCCCTTTGAAGAGAAAGGAAGGCTGCGGTAGGGCTAAAAGAAGGTTTAGGAGGAGAGCTTCAAAGGAGTCTTTCTTTCCTTTTCCACTTTAAAGGTACTTTTGAAGTAATTATGTAATGTACCAGCAGAAAAGCAGGCATATACTGTGAAAATTGCTTATTGCCCTGTTTGTACCCACCTTTTTTTTCTATCCTTGGCATCTTACTTATACCTTAGTTTTGCTGAATCTATTCACTTCTCTTATCCTGAGGTTACAAAGTCTGTTGCAGAAACATCACTTGATAGTTGTACACTCCAAACTTAATATGATTTGAGCTATACTCTAGAGGCCACTGGAGTTCAAACATATATTGGAGCAAAGCTGTCACCTTGAGGAAACAAAGCTGTTTTGTTCCCTTCCTGCAACTCAACTTTCCAGAAAATTCATTTCAGTGTGTTTGCTTTTGTACAATTTGTGGTAGAACTACTTGTGCTTTTTTATTGATTGTTACTTTCTAGGAGTTGTGGTGCATATAAATAATCAGTCATGACTTTCCACTCCTGTTTCTGTCGGGCAAGAATGGGGAGCTAAGGCTCAGTGCCTACAGGTCCTAGGTGAAACTGAGGTAGTTGAGGTCCTGTTGGTGCACCTGTAGCTTTGGCACCAGGTGCAAATAAATTTGCAATCATTATGGTGAAGAAACTCTGAGGTGCTTCAAGTAGCCTGCTGTAGTCATTTCCCCTCCCCTCTGTGGCTTGAACAGACTAGGACAGTCTGTGAACCAAAGATGATTATGGGAATGAAATGTCTGTCTTGTGAGGAGAGACAAAGGGAGTTGGGACTCTGCTGCTTAGAGAAGAGGAGACTGAGAGGTGACCTTCTCAATGTTTATAAATATGTAAAAGGTGAGTGCCAGGAGGCTGGAGCCAGGCTCTGCTGGGTGATGCCTGATGACAGGACAAGGGGCAGTGGGTGGAAGTTGAGACATAGGAAGTTTCATGTAAACATGAGGAGGAATTTTTTCCCTGTGAGGGTGACAGAACACTGGAACAGGCTGCCCAGGGTGCTTGTGGAGTCTTCCCCTCTGGAGATATTCAGAACCTGCCTGGATGCATTCCTGTGTGATCTGGGATAGGTGATGCTGCTCTGGCAGAGGATTGGACTGGATGAGCTTTGGAGGTCCCTTCCAGCCCCTGACGTTCTGTGATTCTGTGATTTTACTTTTCACTTAAGTCTCTTTCAAGCAACTGCACTTTCTAAAGGTATTTTTGCAAACAGTTGGTCTGCTTCATGAAATTATAACTCTTAATAGTCATAGTGACTGCTAAGAACTGGTCTACAGAAAGGCTCTTGGTTATACCTGCTCCTAAGGAGACCAAGATCACTAATAAATCTTGTGTACCATGTTGGGGTGCCATACAATAAAATGTCAGAGCTGCAGGGAGGAGCAGACAGGAGAGGTGACCCACAAGGTGTTCCATTCCATATATATCATATTAAGTAGAAAGATGAGAGATCACCAGGGTCAGGTTCTCTTCATCAGTGGCTGGTGTCCCAGCAGGACACTTTGTCCTCAATCTCAGTCTGTGTGTTCATGAAACAAGTTACTCTCTGCCACTGAGTTCCTGCTGACAGCATTAGTGGTGATGGTGACATAACTGCCATTGAGGACTTGTGTTAGAGATTGCTTTTGTGTATGTTTGTGTAATTGGCATTTATTATTGCCATTTGCACTAAAACCATTTTAGTTTTCCAACCCAAAAGTCTCTTTATTCCTTTTCCCTTTGGGAATGGAAAGTATCTGTCATTTGTCTGCTGGCCAGCCTGGTCCTAACCCTGGACACAGGGCAGTTTCCACAATTACCAGCTTTACTGGATAAAGTTTCCATGCTCTCTCCTGTCTGTACTAGAGGCCATAGCTCATTCATCATTCAAGTGCTACAAACTCCATCATAGCAGGGAAAGTCCTGAAGAAAGATCTGGCAAAGACTTTCTTCAAGCTTTGGTTATCTCCAGTCCCTCTGGCCTCTTCAGTTTGTCTAGCTGTCTCTCTGGGACTATGAAATAAAATCAGGACAAAAGGAGATAGCTGAAGTTCTCACCACCAGGATGACTTCAGCTATGTCAACTATCACAGCAACTGGGAAAGAGAATTTGGGCTTATGAAAATGCTTGCCTTCATGTGTTGAGAAAGCTAATGTATGCAGACAATAAGGAATGTGCTAAACAGAATCTTTCCTGAGATTTTGTCAGAGCAGGAACTTGAGGACATGAGTGCTGCATTATTTCAACCCAGGAGCCTGGGTTCTGCAAATGGCACATAAAAAACTGGGAGTGGATTATAGAAACTTCAAGGTAGGACTTAACAGCTCTTTAATGAGACAAGCATGCAACATACAGGGAGATATATGTGAGGAGCATACGTGCAAAGTAGAGGAGAGTTTTGGTTTTATACATATATATATAAAAAAATATATTGCTTTCACATACAGACTATTAACAAAATTCTGTCTGGGTATTTTGCCCATTTAAACTATTTAGGGCCACTAAGAGGCACCAGTCTGTGTCCTTAGTGCAAAAATAGCACTCTACTCATTTCATCCTGACTTGACAGCACCCTCCGCTCCCAAGGATCAATAATACTGCCTAGCAGAGCAGAGATATCAATGAATATTAGCTGGCTGGGGCTCACACTTGTCTTTATCTCCTTTAGATAAATTAGTAGTGAATCTCGTATTTCTTTCTGTATCCACAAAATGCTATTTCAACTTAAACAGAAATTTACTTTCAAGGTGCTGTGTGATTGCTGCAGGTTGTGCACACTTCCAGCCTCTAGTTGGAAATGGCCTCCAGTAAGGGGAAAGAAGTGGGGAAGATGTTGTCTTACTGAAAGACTTAATCTCTATCACCTGTCAGCAGCTGAACATTTTTGTTAAGGAAGTGTTGGTCTAAACTGGTACATCTGTCTGCCTGCTTGTTAAAAGGAATTTCATGCTGAGACTGTGTTGCAAGAGGTCATGAAATACATTGTCTTGCTGGGTTGGATGAAAATGTTAACTTTAACCTACCTGAAATCCCCAATACTTTGGCAGGGTAAAGTCTTAGCAGGGTTAGTATAACCTTAAGCAGTGTTAAGGCAACTAATATTTTAAGTTGTCTAGCTTCACTATACGTCTGTGTAACTTCAAATTAGCAATGCTTCTTCATGAAGAGTTCACTGGGATGAGACCTAGAAAATGTTT
Source organism: Ramphastos sulfuratus (assembly GCA_013399055.1). Classification (NCBI taxonomy): domain Eukaryota; kingdom Metazoa; phylum Chordata; class Aves; order Piciformes; family Ramphastidae; genus Ramphastos; species Ramphastos sulfuratus. The sequence goes on along the minus strand of WBNM01003848.1, from coordinate 17,534 downwards.
TTAAGCTACCAGTTATCTTCACCATTGTGCACACAACTAGATAGACATAATGCTGACTCATAATACTTTTTCTCCAACATCTCTACCTTTGAGGAAATATTTTTCTAGTCCTTAGCAGTCTGTTTTGTGATTATTGGGATGAAAGGCTTTGACACAAGACTAACAAAATCAGATGTGTCCTATCAAAGCATATTAAAAGGCAGAAAATTGATAATCCAACAATTTGAGACAATTCAAGGCTCATCAAGACTCTTAATCGTTCTCTAGAAGCCGAAGGGGGTGAATATCTATTTTAAAGTCTATAGAATGGTTAAACATTGAGGTCACCATTTTCTGCAGGTGGTTCACAAAGGAGTATAAAAATCAAAACCATTCTACTTGTCTTACAGGATAATTGGTCACCTGCTGGTAGATAGAGCCTTACTTTGTGAAGCCCTATGAAAATCCTTCATTTAGGTTTTGGTCCTGATTGATTCTTTGGCTGGTTGGAGTTTTATTTGTTTGCTTGTTTTTCCTTTACTGGTAAGTCTTTCCTATTTAAATGCCCTGGAAAAAAAAAATTATTAAAATAGAAAAAAGTGAAATTGTAATGAAAAACAGAGATGACGAAATGTAGAGTAAAGCAATTAATATATTCCAACACTTAGGACTGCAAACTGTGAAATAAGTTTTTTGTTTGTTTTTTTTCCCCAATGCTTTAAATACATACTTAAGAATCCACTGTATTAAGTAGGCATGCTAATAGTGTAAAATGAAACATTCTCTTGCACACCAGATGTATATGACAAAGAAAAATCATATAAATGAAATTTAGCAGGGAGCAGAAAATATTAAGGAAGCACAAAAATTCTGCAAAACAGTGACTTATTTGTTGGTTTTGTCCCAGAACCTTACTGTTAATTTTTCAGCATTTATGCAGAGTCTACAGCCATAGAGTTGAAAAATAGGAAAATTATCATATCAGAGAGGTTTCACTGCAGGTAGTTGCAATGGTCACACTCATGCAATCAAAAGAGAATTTTAAGATTTTGCTTGTTTGTTTCAGTGGATATTGAGCTAAAGAGGATGTTTGCTGGTTTGTTTCTTTTATTTGGGAAGAGTTTTGGGGGGTTTTCCATCTAATATTCTTCTGTCAGAAAATGTGATACCAACACCAAAATCACCACTGAGCTTGATTGGAAAGCAGTAAGATAGATTGCAACAATGCCTCAAAAGAAACCAGTAGATTAATTTATTACTGCTTTCAAAATGGGAGTAGCCCCTTGGGAATAAGTTGTTTACTTGGGGGGATTGGTTTTCAGTTATACTATCTGGACCTTAAGAAATCTTTCCCAGCTAGCTGTTATCCCTGTAAAAAAAGCTACAAGTGTAATTGGGCTGCCAACAAAATTTATTTATGATCCTCTGTGAAACCCCTATAAACACAGGTAAATGTAATCCTCCATAATCACTCAGGTAATGCAAAATACCTGTAGTAAAGATTCTAAAAAGCAATTTTTGCACCCCTTCCTGCTTGTAAGAAATATTTATTCCTAAAAGGACTAACTCTGCAATTTCTGTTGTTATTTTCTGCTATGGAAAAGTAATGATGTCTTTCTTCTGTGTCTGCATTTTGAGGTTTAATGTAAAGTCAGATTTTCACTGGAAAAATGAGGCCATACTGTTATCAAAAGCAAATCTGATTTCTTAATCTTTTGCTGTCAAAGATCTTTCTCTAGCAACGTTTCAGATTGTTTTGTAAAGTTAGAATTGTGCCGCCTCCACAAACTCCTACTCCCTTGCCCTCACTCCTGGGGTCTAATACATTCATCACTGTTAAAATGGAAAGTACTGGAAAATGCTGCAAAGTGACACCACTCTTGATAAGGAAAAATCATATGGTGTGCACAGACAGTGTCTGGCCTGATGGAAAATTACACAGTAATTCCTTTGGCCTCTAATTTTGAAGTTGCTATTTCGATGTCAGTGTAGTGTCTGCTTTTTGGGCAGCGTAAAGTGGAGGTTTTTCATTAATGTTTGGCTTCCCTGAGGTTTCTTTTAGGGGCTATCATTCTGCAGAACGTAAATTGTATGTGTGGCTACAGGCTGATAAAATTACTTTCATTCATTAGATTACAAATGTCTCAGAAGAAATAGCTCTGATGTTTTCCAGCAGCTACAATTTAAATAATGCTTAGTTTTTACTGGTCTGCTGGTACACTTTTAGCCAGAGGCTTGATTTCTGCTGGGAGTGTTGCTCTGAGGTGATTGCTACATAGGTTGGCCTGTTTGAATAGTAGTTTATCTGAGGTTTGATGATTCCACTTGCCGTGCATGTGAAGACACTATACAAAAGAAACAGCTGAATCCCATGGATATCTCCTGTTTGAGATGTCTTCTCAGTGCTGACACTGTTTGTGCTGAAGTTTGGTGGTTTAATTCAGAAACATGTAACTTAAACATCCAGAGTAATTTGTTGTGCAAGCTAACTGCATCCAGTTGCCATGGAATCCTAAAGAAAAGAAACATTGATGACACTTTTGCTCTCCTCACCTGCCTCTTCTGTTGCTTAATTTGTTTAATTCCTTCCATATCCTTAAGTGGAGGGGACTAGATAACTATTAAAATCTAATTTTCCTTGTGATGTTATTATCCAGCTTAGTATACAGGACACTTAGATAAAGTTCTGACCTGAATAGGAAGAACACACAAAGGAATTTTTTTAATTTTTTTTTTTTTTATTTTTAATTTTTTTTTACATTAAGATGTGCTAAATGGAAGTAACTATTGGTATCATTATGGAGAAAAGAAATTAAAATTAACTAGCATCCATTTTTGTGAAGAAAGAATGGTATTTGCAAAGAGAAAAACATTCATTTACTAATTTATTTCTTAATTCTTAGATTTACTAATACTTCTGCTTATACAGAGTAGAAAATTCTATGATTTGGGCCCTGTGAGATGCATAATTCAATAAGCAGCTCTCACTGACCATTATAGGAACTTTGCTTTTTGGCTGCTTTAATAGTATTTGTCTTAGGCAAATGTTGGACACTACTACTTATATGAAATATTGTATTAGGCCACATTTTTTTTTTAAAGTATAACCCTACAAAGGAAGCATTTATTCATATGCACATGTAGATAAATTTGGGTTTAAACGTTCTTTATAACTTTAAATAATGGTGTCTCAAAAGCTAAAGCAATAAAGAATAAAATGGCAATGACTTTTTCCTGTGGCATATCTGAGAGGAGGTCTTGGCTTCCATAAAAATCAAAGCAAACTCTAAGATTTTTGTTTTGTTTCTACTATTCCTTTTTTGGACTGCCAAAGACTTAAGGCAAAGCCTTTCTAAACAAATCTCCATAATTAAAATAAGATTCTGTCACCTGGCTGGAGAGTAATATATTAGGCACGAACTAAAGAGCAACCAGATAAATGCATACTTCCTTTTTTGTCTTCAAGAGCCTTTCAGTCCATTTTTTAATATATTGGGTTAAAGTTGCTAGGACAACTGATAAATGTTTCTTTACTCACAAAGAAGGAAACAAGGATTATATTTTTAGTCTTTAGTCATGGAATGATGGAATGTCATTGGTTTGGCTTGTTTTACTGGCAATCCAGCTCATTTTTCGTTTAAAGTGGTTACAAGACTGCTCTTCCAGAGGCTTTCATCTCTTAATTCAATTTCCAAATTTACTCAATAGGCTTTAAACCACCAACCAAAGCAAATTGTCATTGCCTCTTGTAGTCAGTCCACCTTTGCTATCATTCAATTACACTAATACTGCTGAAAAATTTGTATAATGCCTAATACTTTATTTATGCTGTAGGGGATTTCATCCCATGAACTTACCATTTATTGCTCTTTGAAAAGAGCAACATCTCTATACTAGAGGCAACAGGACTTTGTCACAAAACCTTGAAGCAAATTGGAGTTACTCAGTTGTTTTTATTTTTAGAAATGAAGAGCAAGAGGCTGTGTACTAAAACCCCTTTAATGTTTTGATTTTTGGTTAATATTTGTTCCCAGTTTATCAATAGTGTGGTCTGTCCGATGTTCAACTTAAGTGGATAATACATTGTGTCATCAACTGCTTTCTGAAATAGTTTTAATTGTTTCTGGCTGTATATTTTCCTTTTCATTGAAATTTTCTCAGGATCTGACCAGCTATTTATCAATGTAGATGCTTCTCCTGACTAAATAACCTTTCCTTCCCTGTTCCCAGACTTCGGGTTCTGTTTTCCTCTGATCTCTTTATTGATGCTACTCTATTCAGTTACAGCACAGAAAAATCTTTTCAGTAAAGATCTGTAGAAGTCCCCTGTCCAATAGCTTTTTCTTCAGAGAAACAAATACACTTAAAATTCAGTGATTTATGTTTTAGAAGCCTTTTCAAATGACCATTAAAAAAAAAAAAAAGTGGGTGTTTCTGTTGTTTGTTTTGTTGTTTGGTTTTGTTTTATTTTTTATTAGACACTGCACTTCTCTGAGATTCTTCTGGTCAGTGGGTTAGAGAAACAAACTCTTAATTGCATGTGGTACTTTCTTTTAGGGGTCTTAACCATGTATTTTCTGATAAATATATCTCTCTCTTTCTCCTGAACAATGGTAAAGCTTCAGCAGGAGAATGAGAGAGGATGTCTCTTGTCATCTACTAAAAAACTTGCCTTCATGGGGTGGGTTCCATTCTCCTTGCCTGAGAAGGGCTTGAATTTGTGTCTTTTCCTTCTTAGTGGAAGTTCTAGCCTGACTGAGAGCTCAGTTTTCTGTGGGTGGGGTTTCAAGAGAAGAAATTAGCTAACCTTGTTTTCAGAGACCTAAATGCTCCTTGAAAAGAGTGTGGATCCTGGAAGACAAGGACATCTTTCTACAGTTGATTATACCCCAAAGAGAGTGGAAGTTTTCATGTGTAGCTTTCTTCTCATTTCTTAATGGCTATCTTTAAACCCCAATCGGAGATCACAGAATTAACCAGGTTGGAAAAGACTTTCAAGATCATAGAGTCCAACCTATCACATGTAGTACCACATAGTCTAACTGTCCGAGGTGGAGGCTTAGGGTTCCAGTTCAGCAACCAGTGTACTGAAAATACAAGGTCTTAAATGCTAAAATGCTAGAACAAAGTATTCTTAATATATTTATTGCTTCTGATCTCAGTTTGCATGAAGAATGAATCTTATCCCTACTTCTCTTTTGGGCTTTTTATTCCTTTCCTCAAAGGAAAGGACAGTGAGTAGCACACAGATGACACTTTTTAATACAGAATCTCCATTCTACTTGTACATTAATGTAAGCAGAAGCACTGCCATGAAGAGTGTGTGGTAAACCTTTGTCTACCTAGACCTTTATGAAGGTGATCTAAAAGATAACAGGTACAGACCTTTATCCCAGGGATAAACTCACACTTGCTTACATTTACCAGTTTTAATTGTAGTCTTCACTGATCTCTTACACTGTTGTGTCTTTCTGCAGCTCTCATGGATTTAGTCTACTGGGACACCTATGAACTGCAGTACTAGATCCATCTGGAGAATTCAGCACAGACAATGATGTTACTTCTGAAGGCCAGCAACTTCCTAAGCTTATTAGATGGTTGAGGGAAGGCATATAGAATTTCCTCTGAAAATACTCAGTATTGGGAAAGCATTGTCAGCTGCATGCTGACTACTTCTTGAAATACATACAAAGAATATTAGTTCAATCAGGACAGATTTACACTGTTTTTTCCCATTGAATCTGATTTCTGTGTTATTGCTACAGTAGTTATTCTTTTTATTCATAGGCAGATAATTGTACTATAGTCCTGTGTGAGGCCATTTTCAGGGAGCAAGCAAAATATAAATACTGTTTATGTTTGAATCTTTACCCTCTGCACTGGAGTCTTTGTGTATTCTGATTTTGGAGCTAAGCCTATACAAAAAATATCACCCTAGATAATACTGTTTTACTGCTTAAATGAAACCTATTTGTGTTTTGTCCTATAACCTGCACAGAAATGTTATTTAATTTAAACAAAAATAATTTTGCCTGGTAGAACCTTAATATTCAACATTTTAATACTAAAATTCAAATAATAATTTTTAAATTTGGAGACCAGAGGACCACATCCTGAGAGTGCTAGATGTTTTCTTTTCATTTACTTCAGAGAGAGATCAATGATGCAGGATGACATGGTGTGGATTAATCTTAGCTTTTTTTTGAGAACTATGAATATTCAGAGTAAGCCTAATGATAAGGAGAAAATAAAGCATGTGGCTCAGTGCCTCTAATATGTTTTGGCACTGAAGCCTCAAATTAAAATGCATGAAATGAGGGGGAAAAAAAACTATTCTTTGGCAAGTTCTCCAGTTTTTGTCACTGTATCTTCAATAATTGTTTTAGCTATTAAGTTTTTTAATCTCAGCTGACTACTGATGCAATTAAGATTACCCTAGCCTGAGCTGCATTGGAAGAAGTGTACTTGGCAGGATGAGGGAAGGGGTTCTCCCCCTCTACTCTGCTCTCATGACACCACACCTGGAGTACTGCATCCAGTTCTGGTGCCCCCAACACAAGAAGGACATCAAACTCTTGGAACAGATCCAGAGGAAGGCCCAGTAGATGATAAGAGGGCTAGAGGACTTCCTCTGTGGGGACAGGCTGTGAGAACTAGGGCTGTTCAGCCCAGAGGAAAGAAGGCTCAGGGGAGATCTTATAGTAGCCTTCCAGGACCTGAAGGGGGTCAACAAGAAAGCTGAGGAGGAACTTTCCACAGGGGCTTGTAGTGATAGGATGAAGGGGAATGGGTTTAAGCTTGAGGATAGTAGATTTACACCGGATGTTAGGGTGAAATTCTCTGTAGTGAGAGCGGTGAAACACTAGAACAGGCTGCCCATGGAGGTCATGGGTGCCTCCTTCCTGGAGGTGTTCAAGGCCTTCATGGATGGATGAGACCTTGAGCAATCTGGTATACTGGAAGTGTCCCTGCCCATGTCAGGGAAGTTGGAGCTAAATGATCTTTAAGATCCCTTCCACCTAAAACCATTCTCTGATTCTATGAAGAACACAAAATAGCCATGATTGGCAAACACTGGTGTTGCACTTTTTAACCAAGGTGAGTAAGAGAGAAGTATTTGGTTATGAATCATGACACTGAGCACATAAACACAGGTGTGTGTGATTGGATGGTAGGGTTCAGGATCTGGAAGAAAAATTCACAGGGCTGGATTTCTTCATGCAAAGTTGCTAGATTAGCATCTCTCCAGAATGTGGAAGAGAGTAAAATATGGAGTATCATAGGAAATAAAACACATAAATAATCTGTTCTCATTTGAAATCAAAAGTGCCATCCACACAACTACATGGTTACTAAATTGAGTTAACAGCAAGAAAGTTCATGGAACAAACTTTGAAGGAAAGACAAAGCTGAACAAATAGATGAAACTGATGGATTCATGTTGCCTTTTGGCCAAAGCTAGGTACGTTGGCTTCATCTTGAGGCTGCCTTGATTTGACCATCCAAAATGCTGCAGCTTTAACAGCAGTCATTCTTTTAGCTAATAAAAGACTAAGCTGATTGAATTGCCCAATAGACCATGAATCTAAATTAAGAAAACAGACTCATGGTGAGGTAAAGGAGAAAGGCTTTCAGATGGCAAAAATAGGTTGGTATCTCTTTCTTAGTTAAAGCAAACACACACAAAACAAATTCTGAAAAACTATTTGGTCTATCCAGAATGGAAGAGAACTAAAGGCATGTAGTAGGTAACAGAGGTTATAAAGGTGTGCCTCAGCAAGTATCTCTCAGGGCTTCCCTTTGCAAGCCTCTTTCTTGCTCGGGTCCAAATATGAAGCTATATTCTGATTATGCAACAGAGGGGAAAATACTGGGTACTTTTTATGCAATAACCTTGATTTTTATATTCGTGAAACGATGGCTCCTGTTCTAGATGTCCATAACCTCATGGGGCATGAACTTAGAGATCCTGTAGCCCAAGAGCTATCTAATCACAACATCACATGAAGTTTTTCCTTTGCTCCTGTTGAAGCTAGGAGACAGTTCAGCAATGCATACAAATTTATTTGCTAAGTGGGAAAGCAATCAATCTCCTCTCTCATCCAGTCTTCCACAATGAACAACTGTTTCAGGTCAGGGCTTCTTGTGGTCAGTGGCATTTGTAAGGAGGTTATTAATTGGGGGTTTTTTTCGGTTTGTTTTTTTTTTTCTCCTTCCCCAATCTTGACTTGTATGTAAAAACTTGAGGCACTGCAGCAAGTCTAGAAACCAAAACTGTATTAGAAACAAACTTCCTTGGAGAACAGTGTAGAGGCTAGTCTTCAATTGAAGGGGGGGGAAAAAGGAGGGTGGAAGGGAGGTGGTTGTTTGCTTTTTATGCAGGATATTTCAAAGACTGGATAATAGAGTCCGGATGTGACAAATGTTTGTTTAAAACCTTCAAGTATATCTTAGAAGTCCAAACTACTACTTGTGCAAGTCTTTAACCTCTAGCTTTGTGTATGCAAATAGCAGAGGATGGAAAAAGGATGTATGTTGCCATTATCAAATATTTATCACCAAATGTAGTCTGTGTCTCAGAGGGGTGAGTCATGGTTGAGCTGTCTGAATAAAAACCTAAGTCAGTAAGCATGGTTCTTCACTGGCCTTGCCTAGTAGTGATGTACAGGGGAATTCCATGTCTAAACTTCCTTTATGATTTTTCTTGTCCTAACATGACAGCAGAGATAGTCCTTTGTGTGTGTGTGACTTGACAGTTAAATATAGTTTATAGTGTACAAAATCAATGAAATTATGTTTTATGTTAAATAACCATTCTCTTGTTTCTAACTATATTTTATTTTGTCCTGGCTTGAGTTAGAATAGAACTAATTCTGTGTAGTGATTTTTACTTTTCAGCTCAGTCTCAGTAACTTCACTTTCTGAAATTAACTGCAAGATTTCTTCTTCTAGAGGTGGTAACACTGATGGTTTTAGTTAGTAGCAAGGTCACTGCTAAACCTTGGGTACTATATTGGGGGTGAGGAGTAAGAGGTTGCATCTGCAGAGAGGAGTGGACAATTTAGGTGACCCTAAACTGACCAGTGAGGTATTCCATTCCATATATGTCATATTTGGCATAAAGCTGAAGGATCATGAAGGTCAGTTTCCTCCTCTTTCTCTTCTCCAGTGGACAGCATCTGAGGACTCTGTCCATTCTACCTTTGATTCTGATCCATGAGTTGCAGAATCTTGTTTCTTTCTGCCACTGAGTCTGGTCTGGGACTTCTGCCACAGCATCACTGGTGATGGTGACTTATTGCTGTCAGGGGGATTGGTTTGATGTTGGTTTTGTTTATATTTCTGCAGATTTCATTTTGTTATTCTTATTTTCACAAAAGTAGTTTCCATTTTCTTTTCCAATTCACAAGTCTCTCTGTATTCTTTTTCTCTTCCCCTTTGGGAAAGGAGAGGGGCTGGTATAGAGCAAGTGGCTTCTTGCATTTGTGCTTATTTTGTCCAGCCTGTATGTTAATGACCCTGGGGAATAAGGTTTCACACTTCATTTTATATTTGCATACTAAATTAATTACTTAATACAGTACTTCTGTGCATATCAGATAATTGTCCTTTCTGGAGTTAGTCCCTGCACTACTCCAGTAGATCTTACTGGTGATATATCCCTGGATGCTGGTACATGGATAGAAAGAGTAGGGAGGGTGTACATCCATTTACCTTTTGCAAATTGAGATGCCAGTGGCTATTCTCCCTGTTTGACAGGCAATGTAAATCATTAGAAGTGATGTGCTTAACTTTCAGAGCTTCAGCTTCACCCTTTTTTCTTGCAGTAGCAGGCAGTAGCACCAGCAAGGAGCCAGTATACATCAAATACTCATGTCTTGTGATGGCAATAATGGTATTTATGCTCATCCATTAAGTGGTCTTAACATCCATCTCTATATATATATGTGTGTGTGTGTGTGCTTTTGAAGAAAAGTAAACATTGTCTGATTGCTACAGTGTGTGGTCTCTTTGAAGCAAACAAACAAAACAACCAGCAATAACATCCAAATTACCAAGAATGTTTTTCTATGGGACTATGATGCTGTGTATTTTGTATAGCAGATGCTCTTACACTTTATTTTTCATGGGTACTACATGCAATCATTCAGAAATATTATAAAAATTAACAAACAAATGAAAACAAACAAACAAAAAACCAAACAAACAAAACCCCAAACCAACCAAACAAAAAACCCCAACCAACTGAAAAAAAAAGCCCCAGACATTTTTCTTTAGCTGAGAAGCTTGTCACTATCTGGTGGCAGCAACAGTCTGTTTTTACTGCTGACAATGAGTATCTTCTCAGACAAATAATACTCAGCATGTTCTTACTAATGGGAAACTGCTTGTATAGGTGTTTGCTGTTGTGATGGTTTGGGAGTTCCCCGCCCCCCCATGCTTTGTAAAATCACCCAGACTAGAACTCAGCTGGCTGGAAGTTAAGGACTGAAGCTCTAGTTACAGCTCAGCACAATATACAAGCAGATATATACACTATATACAGGAATATTTACAGAAATATACAAGGTAAAGGTAATAGAGAAACACAACAGCCCTCCCAGAAATCAGAGACCCCAAGAGGGGCTCCCAACCACTCTTCCACCTTCTTCCCACCCCTATACCTTACCACAAGATTTGCCTTATGTGCAAGGTGAGTTTGGAGGATTGGCCAGGGGGTTAGAAGGAAAGCGGTTAGTGAGATGACTTGGCAGAGAGAAGCCAGAAGCTGCTAGCAGCCTGAGAGACGACTGACTTACCTATGTTTATGTTCTTAGTTTTATCCATCTCAGCAAGCCTATGAGTGAAGTAGACATCACCATTGTTTCCTTTTCACAGCCTATAGTATAATTTTCTCTATTAAAATATTCCAATTAGCCTCAAACCAGCACAGCTGTGTTGAATGAATGGTCTGTGAGGTTTAAGATTGCAATGGAAAGCAAACATAATTCCCTCTAAAACTGATAGTGTTACCAAAGGATATCTCATCTGAGTTTGACACAGGCTGTTTTCACAGGAAGAAACCTTTCTTTTTCATAGGGCATTAGATATCTATTGAATAGAATAGATGGATTGATCCAGAAGATGGTCTTCACAGAAGATTCCTGTTAGAAAGTCTTTGAACTGCAGTAGCTAGAGGCATTAAAGAAGGTAATTGAATCAACAGGATCTCTTACAAGTAATAAGGCTATTCTGTTTTTTAAACTTTAATCAGTATAATTATGTATTTAAAATAATTTTCTGGGAATATAATACTTTTCATTACATAAGCTCTTTAAATCATGATTAAACATGATTATATGGTATTGCAGCTCACAATTTTTTTTTTTTTTTCATAATATCAGGCAGGCTGAAGAAGTTAAGCAGTGGAGTTTGTTATATAAATTGTAAAGAAACCCAAACCACAAGTGTCAGAATTTGTCTGGAAAGCAGAGAGATAGGACATTGAAATGCATCCAATATTAAGAGTTATGAAAAATCAAGCAACCTACTGTCCTTGGCTAGTATTAAGATTTTTGCATGGCTCAGTGTCCCTGCAGGATTTGTTTCATCTGGCTTATGTTCCTGTAACAAATGAGAATGCTGGCACCATGTCCACTGTTTTCCATACAGGAATTCCCCTTGATGCAAAGAGGGAGATAGGAGTTGGATTCTCTAGAGGTACATACAGAAAGCTGTATACAGAGTTTGGAGAATCACAGAATTGTCAGGGCTGGAACGGACCTCAAGGATCAGGTTGGATATGACATTGATCAGGAAATGTTTTGCTCTTAAAAAGAATTTGTTCTCTTCTTTCTTGATCCTAGTACTTTTGTTTCCCCTATCCATTTATCTTTTCCCTCAGTTTCTGCTTTTGTCATGTATAATTCATAGCCAGTGACCTTTTGTTGTTCCTTGTTTTCTTCAGTAGATTTCCTGTATCTTCATAAAAGTTTTACTTTGTGAATTCAAGGTTTTTCTCCTATGCTCCTCCTTCCTTTACAAGGAAGTCCCTAGCAGGAACACTGGAGCCACACCCTGCTGTAAGCTTTTTCTGAAGAGCATGATCAAAATCCTTCAAGTTCTGCATCTCCTTTCTGTGCTGACACACTGCCTGAAGTTGTGTGCAGTATGACATGGAGCTTTGCCTTTTCCAGGGTCACTTCAGCCTCTCGCTGCTGCTTCTTCCTCCAGTCTGACTGTGGTAGTTTGAGGGATCCTGGGTCTCCCTTAACAAAACCATAGGGACAGAGGCCCACCCCAGGGGGATGGACCTGCTCATCCCAGGATATTGTAATGTCATTATTGTATTCCATCTTCTGGTATCACAGCTTAAAAGATAGTGCCTGGCTGAACTCTTCCCCTTCTCCTCCCTGCCTTTCTTCCCACTGGGTCTCTCTCAGAACAGTGCAGGTTCTTATCTCATGGTTCATGAGGAGATGGCTGGCAGGGAGCTGAGCTGCATCATGTGTGCCTTGTAGGGCCCAGCCAGGGAGGGCAGTTTCTGCCTACTGAGCATGGAAGGGGTGGAGGATTCTAGAAGGCCAGCTTGAGCTTAATAATTTGGTTGGATTTTTACTTACTCTACCTGATTGCCTTTTGTATCTATGCTCTTCTAAATAGAATTTCTCTTTAAATGTCCAATCAGTGTGCAGGATCCTGGAAAGGGGTGAAAGTAATTTCTGTCCTCCAGTCCTGGGTGTGCTCGTGGCCCCACATTGGGACACTGGTGTGCATTGTTTTCTAGTCTGCTGAGTGAGGCAATACAACACATTCTATACCAGTTACAACTATTAATATCTTTAGTATGCTTTTTCTGGAGATGCAGGTTTATGGTAATAATGTAGGCATGGATAGTGAATAAGCTGGGATAAACATAGTTTGGAAAAAACAGATATGATAGAGATTTGTCCATTTTTAGTAAAATGAAAACAATACAAATCTATAAGCACATACATCCAATAAAAATCTATAAGCACATATGTACCTGGAGGTGTTTAAGGCCAGGATGGATGACACTCTGGCCACCTGGTAGGGTGTCCCTGCCTGTGGCAGGGGGGTTGGAACTAAATGATCCTTGTGGTCCCTTTCAACCCTGACTGATTCTATGATTCTGAAAAATCAAGCTGAAGTTGATGTGCCAAGCATTAGCCTAACATTACTGGTCAATTAGCTCTCAGTCTACAAATATGCAGTGTAAATTAATGGTGTATTCAGAGGGGCAGCCTCTGGACCCATTGAAAACCACTGGACCACACAAACTTTGTGAATTTCTAAAGTCTTACTTCAAATGCCAGTTACTTCAAGGATTTGCTTAATAAATGTTTGTATGTACATATAAGACATGTATAATGTTATGAGGATTTCTATTTCCTTTCCTATTCTTTTTTGATTTCTGTTCTCTCTTCCACTTCCTTCTTTCTTCATTGCTATAACATCTTTAACTTTCCCTTTTGCTTCCCCCTTTACATGACAGAATCACAGAATGGTTAAGGATGGAAGGGACCTCAAAGATCATCCACTTCCAACCCCCTGCCATAGGCAGGGACACCTCCCACTAGCACAGGTCACTCAAGGCCTCATCCAATCTGCCCTTGAACATCGCCAGGGAGGGAGCAGCCACAACCTCCCTGGGCAACCTGTCCCAGTGTCTCACCACCCTCACTGTAAAGAACTTCCTCCTAACAGCCAGTTTAAATCTCCCCTCTGCCAGTTTAAACCCATTGCCCCTTGCCCTTCTTCCAGTTCAGAAAAACATTGCAATACAGAGTAAGAATAGTCTTGAAATTTTCTCTTGTTTCTCCAGCAATTTCATGTTTATCTTGAAGCACATAGTACCTGGTTGGTCATCTCTCCCTGTTTACATTCAGTAACCTACTAGAGATGATCACATTGCCTTTTGCTTTTCTTCCATTACCTGAACCAGCAAGAATATACAGATATACTCAGTGTAGATAACACTAATCCCATGTTGCTAGACTTATACTATAGCCACAGGCTTCTTCAGTATCACAGCACTGCATATATGTAAATTGTATCAGTTAGATAATACCTTAAGCAGAATATTTTCCATGTAAAATTATGTTCTGAAGAAGCCAGTGCCATATTGTTAAAAGTCTGAAACTCATACTGAGTTTGTACAGCAATATGTTGAGACATCTGCACAGGCACATGCTTCATCAACTCCAAAGTACTAAAAAAATCTAATACCATGAGTCATACCTAGCCAAATAGATAAGAAGGCTGTCTTGAAAACATGAGGAAAACAAACCGTACACAGAAATAGAATTTCAGGGTGAAAGTTGTAGTACATATTTGAATAAAATGAGATTAAAGTTTAATCCATATTCTACTTGGCAGTGGAACATATTGATATACATGAAGACCAAAACAGCTAAAAAAGAGGTGTGGTGTTTTTTTCAAAAAGCATCAAAGAAAACTTGATGCTGGACTATTAAGAATCAGGCTAAATGAAATGGCATTGAAGTATTTTTCTAGTCTACCTGCAAATTCCTTTTGAAACAACATTTTTAGGAAATTAGAATCTGACCAAACTGTGGTAATAGTGTATTGAAAATGTTGGAATGCATTAGACAGAGGCAACACTTCTTTTTTTTTTTTTTTTTTTTAATACCAGTTCAGACACATTCTTTGACTACTAGAGACATTTGAAGTGCATTGAAATCTTCAGATGAAAGCTGTTACAAAAGTAGAATGCCAGTTGGTTTATTAAAGAGTGAAGCTTAACTGAATTTCTGAACTTTTCCTGGGAGCTTATTTTGGTTTTGCTTATGAGGTCAGCTCCAACAAGTCTACAAGGAAGAAGAATGTATCTGCAACAAATCACAACATAGAATGGTAAGGTTGGAAGGGACCTCAAGGATCATCTAGTTCCCACCTCCTGCCATAGACAGAGACACCTCCCACTAGTACATTGAGGCTTTGATGACTAAATGGAGCACTTTTGTAAAACTAAAGTATTTTCTTAATTATATTTTCTTTTTAATAGCCTCAAAAGAGTACCTAACACTTCTCTTCCCCTTAAATTTTCTAAGGTGAAGACAATAATAATTCTGAACTGCAGTATCCTGGCTGCTGGATTCTTTTTCCTAACTCTTCTTTTTGTCTTCCTTTTTCTATTCACCAAAGTTCTTGCATTCAGCTTTCTCTTTCATTTTGCAGTGAGTCGTACTCTGAAATTTGATTTCAAAGAACTGAATAAGAAAGAATAAAGTATTTGCAATGTAAGAGGTGCATTTGTCAGCCTGGGACATGCTACAGTGCCCCTCAGTGTGACAGAAGCATTTCTCAGTGCTGGGTGACGCAGCAGAGAGATATCAATAGAAGTTCTGTTGGCAGCAAAATGAATTAAGCACGGTTTCACAAAAACCTGCCTCCTGGTTTAATTCCCTCACACTTACTATGGTGAAAACTACCATTAAAGAAAGTTGATCTCCTTTCCTCCTCCTGCTCCATAGTTGGAGTTTTCAAACCCTTTCTGTCTCTGTTTTTTACTGAGAATTGAGCTCGGTGGGGGAGGCATTAGAGTTTTCCCTCCCACCAATCACATACTTCACAGACTTTTAAAGAAGATAATACTGTTAGGGTTTGTAATTCTCTGAAAATGTGGTGGAAAACAATATATTCAGTTGGGAGTTAAGGAAAAATCCAGGTATATTTATGCATTACAGTACAAATCTCACTTTCTTAGGAAACCAGGCTAACAACGATTTCTGTTAGCATGATATTGTGCTAAAACTCAGCCGTTCCAGAGGTTAGGCAACAGTGCACTGCTAACAGCAAACTGTGGACTGAACTATAGGCAAAAGGAATGTAGTGAATAGGAGGAACAGCTTTAATAAAAGATCCTTAGCTACATTCTTCTGCCTGCAGGCAGCTGTAACTGCACTTCCTCTACTGACAAATTGTCTGATGCTTTTAGGGTATAAACTGATTCTGCTTTGTGGTTAGTGTCACACTGCTCAGGTCCAGTGCAGGGTCCCTCTGTGGGGCTCTTTCAGTTCTGTAATAACTCTCTCCTATTTTATTTTTTAAATTAACTTTCTGGAAGTAAAGATATTTCACTGCTATTGGCAGCATTGAGGGGTGGGGAAGGAAATAAAAGCATTGAGCTTGCAAGCAGCATTACACTGATAGAGCACAAAGGAAGGCTTCAATCCCCTCAGCTTGGTCTCTGTAGCTGCTTTCCAGCTTTTGACACTTCAACTAGATTAACAGTGTGCAGCCTTGCTGAGTGTACACACGGAAGCAGCTCCTTGACTAAGCCTGTTGGAGGCAGAAAGGTAGCAGGAGCTCTTTGCTCTAATTTCTCTTTAGGCTTTTGGAGTGTGAGTAACTGCAGTTGAGGAATAGCTTCTCATCCTTTTAAAATCAAGCAGGAACCTTCTTCAACTTCTTACAACCAGAAACAGAATATCGATGGGTTTAGATAGGAAGCTGAGCAAGTGCCTGGCAAATCTTCAGTGGGAGATCAGGGCTTCAAACCAGTACTCTGCCAGTGCTTCAGGAATGCAGGCAAAGACACATAATCAGTATTTTGGACACGTCTTTAATGGGCTGTTGGAGCTGGAGAAATCCAGCTACTATAGTTAGAGAAGGGCAGAGATGAAAACAGTCGATGAAAACAAAGCGCATGATGACAGTGGGGAACAGGCATGAAGGGAAAAAGCTGATAGAAAACATTTGTTAAGTTGTGCTGACATTGAGGAAAAGAGGATAGGAAGGGAGCAAAAACCAGGCTTGTTCTGTTTCCTGTGTCATTTTAATAAGCTCTCAGATCCTAGAGCTTGTGAATAAAGGGGCTGGAAATTAGGTTTGCTATACCATGGGGTTTCCTTACATTGCTTTAACTGGCTTGAATAATGCAGTTATCTCTTTTATTAGTTGTCCAGATTTACAACACATTTTGTAGTGAAAGTAATAATTCCTGTAGTCTGACTTTTAATACTTTTGTGCTTCATTTGCTAATGAAAAAGCAAGGTGATCTGATGGCAAGACTCAGTCTGATCTGTAAGAAGCAAAGACCTTGTGTTTTAGTCTCTGTGGAATTGTGGGTAAGTTGTTAACAAGTCCACAAAGCAATGTAGGTGTTTAAAGCCTACAGGCATAATAACTAATTTGACTCCAAGGATCTTAACTAGACAGAAATCTGACTGAACCAATTGTTCTAATTATAATGTATAACACACATGTACCTGTACATCACAATAGAAGCAAACAAAAATCAGCAATCCTTAACAGCAGTCTATTTTGTGTACTCAAAATAGAAACCATTTAAGTTCGTATCCTTTGACTTGAAAGCCTAGCAGATTTCCCTCCCCCCCCGCCTCCCAGAGTATTCGTATTTTACAAAATAGTTTTTTAATCTATTCAGGTATTTATCTAGACCTTCCTATTTCAGTTTTCGGTTGAGAAAACCTTCAGTATGTTTAGATTTCTATAATCTGTTTTTTGCTATGATTTTTGAGTGATGTAGAAAATGTTCTGACTTAAGTGTACACTTCTGGAGCCCCCAG
>WBNM01003843.1:259265-290286 GCA_013399055.1 Ramphastos sulfuratus | reverse complement strand
GTTGCCCTTCTCTGGACACGAGATAATACACTTCTACTTTGCTGCATCTGGACCAGGGAATTTAGACACCAAAACAGTCTTCACAATACATGTTTGTTAAAAGGAACATTGTGAATGTACAAATAATTGTGAGTGGAGTGAAGATATTTCCAAAACCAGTTTTCATACATGCACTGATGCCATCATTACCTCAGCTGCTGCATAGCCTGGATACAACTCGACACCCAAAGCCTCTGCTTGTTCACCTAGCCAACTCACAAAGTGGCCCAGACGTACTATATAATTTCCATGATTAACCATTGGAAGTCCTATGCAAAATAAAAAAAAAAAAAAAAAAAGAAGAAAAAGAGAGACACACACATAAAACATTGAACAGTAAGCAAAATAATAGGTGTTGTATACATCACACGTCATATAGTTTTCTACAACTATTATCTTAACAGTCATGTTATGCATAATCACAATCATCATGCACATAGACGCTATCACTGTAAGGTACTATGTTCTACATAAACTTGCTGCATTACACTGAATCAAAATAGTTTGATTTGCAGAAAAGTTGCAAAAGACAAAGACAGATGACTCTCTACCACCTCACTAAACTTTACCTGGAAGAATTGGCACTGGAATTCTGTATTTCTCTGTTAAAATTCCAAACATGTCTTCAGTTACAGGAGTATGAAGTGGCGCCTACAAAAATAAGAAAATAGAAACAGTACTGAGAGTTCTATTTTTCCAGTGAATCCCAACAAAGCCTCACAACAAATATAGAATAAGTGAACTGTCAGTCAAGTAAAGGTTTAATAAAGCGCTTTTTAGGAGCTATCACAAGAGGTAAGATAAAGTACTTTGAGGCAGACATCAGGCAAAAATCAACATAACTACTGAGGTTAAAAAAAAGTGGAACATGACCTTACAAATCACTTCTATGGTTTGCATATAGGCTTGAACTTTCTCAAGAAGACAGCTCAGCTTGCATATTCAACCCAGTAAGACAAAACAACTAGCCAACAGCACACTTGTGGCAGCTACCAGGTAACAGCAGGCACCTGGCTGCAAACAGGTGGGTGTTTTGGCAGAGATGGGCACTCATTTCTTGCTGTCCTCACTCCTGAAAGCATCTTGGGCCTCCATTACACTACACTACTATGTCTGCACAAAAATCAGTGTACTATATGCTGTTCCCAAGGCAACAAAGAACCAACAAGTCTGACATTGCTAAGAATCAGACTACCTTGTTGCTTGTGCCCAGGAGTCGGATTCTGCACAAACATACTAAGTGTAGTGTGCCCCAGGACACATTAGACATATTATGTATATGCAGTAAGACTACTATCTATAACAGACCAGAGGCCATAGCACATCTACGTAGACTGAAAACTTCAGCATGGTCAAGATAGAGGAAACAAGCTAAAAAGAAGGTAGGAATTTACTTGTTTTGCAGATCAACATATTTCTAAATAGTCGTAAGTGTTAGTGACACCAAGGCTATAGCAGAACGAGTCAGATATGGAGTTCATTGCAAGCCAGAGACTAATTTCAGTGTTTATAGGCTCATACGTACCCCCCTCTCCTTCCAGTCTGGAAAGAGCTCTTGTAAGGCCCTTGGCTCAAGACAAGCACCAGACAGAGTATGCGCGCCGATTTGAGCAGCTTTTTCCACCAGACAAACACGTATCTCTTTGCTATGCTCAGCAGCTAACTGTTTGAGTCGAATAGCTGCAGAAAGACCCGCAGGGCCTCCTCCAACAATGACAACATCAGCTTCCTCTGCAAATCTTTCCATGTTCACCCCTTTAACAGAAAAAGGAAAGAAAAAAAGTTATTTAAGCTTTTCTCTGTGAGACTGGCTACTGGGTGTCCCAGAAGTGTGTATGTGTAAAAAGAAGCTAAATCTTCAACAGCAATTGGAAGAGTGTAGAAGGACAGCTGCACTCCCATGTAAAACTAGCTTTTTTCAAGTTCTTAGAACAGAAAGACACATACACATTCTCTCTACATCATAAGTAAGTGTCATCTTAAAACATTAAACTTCAGAGTCCAGTGGTTAGCTGTACCAAAGATGCTCAGTGAAATATTACGTAAGGGACAAAAAAAAAAGCAAAGCAGACCCTTAGTCAGAATATGTAACTTTATTTTACACTAATTCATTAATAGTTTTTCTGGAATTTAATCAAGTAACACTGCTGAATGTCCAGGGGCATACATTATGGAATGCCTAGAGGTATACATTAATCTTAGTTTCTCACAAACTCTCATGGTAAGACCATCTGGAAAAACTCCAACAGATACACACCTGACTGAATTAAATCTTGCTGAAATAGTCATTAAAGCAAATAGCTATTTAAATATGTTTCCATTTAGTAAATGGATCAAATTTACTCTCATCCCATTTTATAACACTAAAGACACTATGAAAGCAATGACAAAATTTGGACTATTAGTACTCAAGAGTACAGAATTTCTGTAAAAGAAAAAAAAACAAAACAAAACACCACAAAAAACCAAACAGCAAAATATTCCTGTGCCTTTAACACTGAGCAATAATAAATAAGCTTTTATAGAATGCATTGTTCTGGTCACCTTCCCATCGTTTGTCTTTGTCTCGAGGATGAATTGTGTAATGTGTAGTTATGCGAGGCACAGAGGCAGTAGAGGCACATCTTGTAATATGCAGTGATGGAAGGCAGTCTCTCTTTATCAACTTTAGAGCATGAAAGCACTGACGTGCTGCAAAAACAAGAAACAAATTTGTCAATTCAATAATTTTTTGTATTTTTTGATTTTTCAGACATAAGTGGAACAACAAATACGACAGCTTCTCCCCTCCAAAGGCTACTAGGTGATGCGAAGACAAGGAACCATAAACTTTCAAGTTAGGGATGAGCTGTTTAATTTTACAACAGAGAAAAAAAAAAAAAAAGAAAAAAACCAAGAGTGCTTCTCCTCTAAGCATTTCTCACGTGATACTACTCTATACACCAGCCAGCCATTTCTGACAGCTGAAACAGAGTAACACGTGTGTATACAGTGGAACACATTTTAAAGTTCCTATTTAATTTCAAACTTCAAAAATGTATCATACTTCCAAGTGACCAAATAACTATAGAGAAAGAATATAGAAGTCAATCTCTTCTGTCATCCCAACACATTGAGACACACAGTTTGGGCTGCTATACTAGAGTATATCTAAAGTAAACATCATGGTCTACAATAAAAGTTCAGATTTAAACAAGTATACTTCAGCCAAACCCAGGAAGAGTAGATACAGTTAATCTTTACCTTTACTTCAGATGTTAATTGTTGCAAGAACAAATGAGAAATTTTTAAATGGAAAACATTAAACATGACCAAAACATTCAGAAGGGCTATTGCATGTCACATTCTTCTAATTTTCTTCTCAAAAATGATAGATGTGATCTGTACTCAGAAAACTAGTATGGTTAACACCAAAATCAGTCTGTGAATTAAAACATCTTGACAGGTATTTTCCTTCCTTTAAGGATTCCCTTTCTCTAATTTCAGGAGTGAAGAATATCATCATATTTAAAGTAGAGAATTTCTATAACACTACTTAAGTAAAATCACCCATGTCCTCTGACTGAAATGTTTTGCTTGAGAACAGCAACTAGCAAGGCCAGCATAAACATTCTCCATTAAAACACTGCATATTGGCAGGATACTGGTCTCTATATGCAAGCTACTAAGTATTTCCTATGTTATTTCTTCATGACAATTTCGCCCATAACCAACATAACATCAAAGCTATTACGGTTCCATCTCAACACTTTTAATTACCCTTTACCTGCAACCAGAAGGGAGAACAAGTAATATATTTCAGAAGCACGGTAAGAGCTACACCTACACGCATGTATTACACATATGACACATTAATGTTGAGATATTTGTATTTAAGCAGAACAGATAGCACCGTGAATTACATAGCATAGTTTAAAAATACCGGTTAATCCACACATACGCAAAAGAAGTGAAACTCAGCTCAGAACACGTCTGATAATTACAAAGGTGGATCTGAATCCTGAACGAGCAGAATCTTCCCAATGAGCAGTTTGCTCTACCCCACTGTGTTGAGGCTTGGCAAGGTACGTTAGCACCAAGCAAGCCACCTCCAAAAAGTTTTCTGCAGCTCTGTCAGTGTTGCCTCTACCACTACTTCGTCAGCAAGGGCATACATTCAATTGCTTTATTTTATCTTTTAGAACATCTAGGATCACTCCCACCAAAATTACAGTTTTTAGGCACTACGTTACAAATAAAACACATTAGTAAGACACAGCTAGCATTCAAGCACAGCTCTGCTCTCTTGGTCAGGAGCACCTTCAAGCAGACAAATAGAGGCCCCTGGGACACAGACCCCAGCCCGCAGAACCCCCCGCTCCGCTGTCGGCTCAGTGCCCACCCCGCCGCCCGGACACTCAGGCGTGCCCCAGCCACGACCTTTGCTCTCCTTCCGCCCTGCGCCAGCTGCTGGCCCCACCCTGCCCCGCCCACCCAAGCGGCAGGCACCCCAGACCCGTCCTTTCGGGACGCTCAGCCGCCCCCCGGAGCAAGCCAGCGCATTACCTCGGCTAGAGGACGGGCAGCGAACGAGCATCATGGTTGCCACTCCGAACCGCGACCCCTCCCCGACGCCCTCTCTTCTCCGCGGCCGCCCTGCGCACGCCCCAAGCCGGCCTTCGGCGACGCCGCGCCTGCGCACTCGACTGACGGCGATTCCGCCCCGTGCCACTGGTAGGACTACAGCTCCCAGAGGGCTCAACAGCAAGGCCATCCCAATTTCCCTCATCGTTCACCCTTGTCGTTTGTAAATAGGACAAGTTCAACGAAAGCGGAGACGGTAAAGGGAAGACTGCCGCTCCCAGCGTGCAGCGCGCCCCCCGTCCCTCACCAGTGCATGCCGGGGAGGGGAGGGGCCTGGGCGCTGGATGGGCGGGCCTGGGCGGGGCTGGGCGGTGTCGCTGAGCAGAGCGGGAGATGGCTACGGCGGTGCCCGACGGAATTCCTGCCGCTGGGACACAGAGGGTCCGTAACGGAAGCGAGGCGTCCCGGTCGCCGGATCTGCCAGCCAGCGACACGCGGGAGCTGCTGGAGGAGGTGGAGATGCAGATCGGCGATGTAAGTGCCGTCGTGGCGGTCGGTCGGTCTGTCACGAGGGCGTCGGGAGGTGGGGCCGGACAGGCGTCGGCGACCCTCAACCTCTCTGCCGTTTCTTTAGGCCGCCTTCTCGCTGGCAAAGATCCTGGAGGCGACGTCGGCTGTGTCGGCCCAGGTAGAAGAGCTCGCCACCAAGTGCTCCGAGAACGCCCGGTTCCTCAGAACATGGCGGGACCTGCTGAGGGAGGGGTACGAGTCCCTGAAGCCAAGCGGCTGACCCTGTCCCGCGCTGGCTCCTCCGGGTCACGCCGAGCTGCCTGCTTGCGTCGGACTGGAACGAGGTGTTTATCAAATGGTCGGTTTTAGGGAGTTCACATAGGTTTTGGTTTTCCCGCAGCAGCTCTCCGTGAGCCGGGAGCGCTTTCAGAAATACTTGATGACTTGTATGGATGTTGTATGTAAGCAACTGAGACAAATGACTTTGTTTAGGGAATCAGGTCTCTTCCATTTACGCTCAAGCGATCTCATGCATTAAATACTCTTTTTTTTTTTTTCTTTTCTCTAATGTGTTGGACAAAGTTAGTATGTGTGGCATGTCCACTGGTGGGGAAGTGGTGCCGTGCGAGGAAGTATTGTCAGTCCTCCCTTTTTAACAGCTGTGACCGACGGAAACCCTCCCAATGTCAGAGAAACTGGCTGAAGTAACCTCAAGATTTTCTCTATGCACACTTTTTCTCTGTTCTAAGGATTGGATAAGATGACGAGTCATGGCTTATTTACAAGTTTTAGGTAAGCCCTGTATCCCCAAACTTACTATTTTTAGCAGTATTGCAAGATAGTTTTATAGAGTTACAGATATTTTGCAATATGCTTGATCACTGCAAATGATGTTACACTATATTTTTTTGTAAAAAAGTGCCTTATGATTGACTATATATCTGCATGCCAGACAGCATTGTTTACTGATAGGATGGATTATTTTAAACAGTAAGCAAAAGCTTCCGTCAGTTAGAAAAGAATCTGTGAAATGCATTATCCCATCTCTTGGGAAGCACATTAGGGCTTTTTCAAAAGTATTTGGTCCTATTTTATATCTTTGCCTGAAGCAGCTAGTTAGTCTAGAGCTTACAGTTAACAGAACTTTTGGTCTGGAATATCCGTAATAAATAAACTGAAATAAATAACTGTACCTTTACCAGAACAATGTGAAAAAAGTAATGCTCAAATGCAGTGGGAGGCTGCAGGAGAAAATGATTGTACTATGATTTATTAGCCTTATATTTGCTGGTATTTTTACTGGTATTTTTAATTTTTAAAAGACAAACTGTAGTTTTCTTGTCAAAACAATAAAGATGTTATTCATAGAAACAAATTTGACATTGAGTGTATCCAAAATCAATGTAAGTGAAAAAACAGAAGTAAGGACACACATCCTTGCATAACACATCAAAAGTAGTTAGTCATTGAAAAGGCTTGGTCCCTCAGAGGATGCAAATTCTATTGAATTGTAATTGCACCAGTTTAAGACAAGCCATGCGGATTGCATTTAGCTTTATTTAACTCCACAACCCAAAATGCTGATAACCAACACAGAAAAGAAATAATTTTGTTCAGTGGATAATATTTTATTTCAGTAAAACATACAGCAGTGGAAACAAGATGCTTTACAATCTTCAAGATAATCCAAAATTCTGTAAACAGTTGAAGTGTGAGTCACACTTAGTTCTACTTCTTACAGTGTTAAGAAGTTAAGTGCAAACATTGGAAGTATTTTTAACTTCATTTTAAAAGGCTTCAAATCATCAATGCAAAAGAACCATTTCTTTTACTACCATGAGCTTCTAAGCCATCAGACCATAAGTATGGTACTGAAAGAAGCAGGGAAGTCATAATTCGGAATTGAAAAGATTCTCTTCAGTAAATGTATGCAAAGAAACTGCCTCTAGAGGACGGTTTCAGATGGGGTAGTTTTTTACTATACTAATGGTGAGAAGTAAAGTAATGCCCCCAAAAGTGCTGATTGTCTCTGCAGCTTATTTTAACTAATGCATTCAGATGCAAATGGAGATGTTACACCTGTTAAGTCTTCTATTTGGCTATCCCCCATTATTCCATGTAGAGAAATAAGACACCTGAAATTTGCTGAAGACTGTCAGCTGTGTGGAGCTACTTAGGATAGCCCATTAAGCCCAGTGAGGAAAAAAGCAGCATCAAGATGTTAAGATACTCAGTCCAGTCTTTCCAGGCAAGGATGGTCTTCTGAAGGGGAAAAATTCCATACTCAGTTGAGAAGAAAAAACTTTTTTTAAATTTTTTTTTTTAAATTTTGAGTTTTCCTTCTGTCTGAATTGGAATGATCAATAAAAAAAATAATTGAGGAAACCAATCAACTTAAAAAAGAATCTCAGCTGTTGGAATGAGAAAAAAAAAAACAAACTAACAAGAAACTAATAAAAATAACCTTCAACCCTCCCCCAAGGTAGAGGATTTTGAAACACTCTTCTTTCAGAGTGAGATGTTTCAAATGACAGGTTTTTTTTTTCCACACTCTGCTTCTGAGAGGAAAAAAACAAACAACTGACTTCTCATTCTGATGTGGGACAAGTTGTCAAAGCGTCAGGTACTGTTGTGAAATGGTAAAATTATTGTGTCAGTTATACTTGCTTTTGTTCATGTGAGCCCAGGTGTCATACCTCTTCTTTCCTCATTGCTGTAAAGCAGTAAGCTCACAGATGTCAAGCTAACAGTGCAGTGTCACCATGAAGATTCAGAATGTACGTGCATGAATTTAGTCTTGTTGACTGTGTAGTCACTGAAGCTTCAGAGGAGTCTGTACAAAGCACAGGCTTCTTTACCTTTGGTGCGGTTTCATGCATTGGCCACATCTCTACCCAAATGAATGATGGACCATATGCTCTCTGACTGCCTTTATCCCTTTTGGATCTTCGTTGTCTGTAATTATACCAAACCTGATGAATCATTTCTTTAAAAGGTCTTGTAGTCAAAGTATAGAGAAGAGGATTCAAAGCACTATTTATTGGCAGTATAAAAATCACCACCCAAGAAGTTATTGTACCTAAAGGAGGGAAAAAGAAAGGAAGCTGTAATAGGTATTCCAGTGTTTGTACCCTTTCTAACAGGATTTTACAAGCCCTACCTAAAGACGCTGTTTCTCTGGCATATACCAGTGCACGTTTTGCAAAAAGAAGGAAAAGAATATGGTGTCATTTAAAATCTTTTATGTTAGGCTGGTTTTGCATGGGAATTTATTTATTGCATAAATAAAGTAAGCAGAGTTTATATGATTTAACTTTGAAAGTACCAGTTAGTGAAAGAAAGTTATTCTGAAGTAACAATTACATTGTCAAACCAAGATAGGAAACATTGTATTGTCCTGAGCCATATTTAGGAAACAGAACCTGGAACAGAACCTGGAAAAGCCAAGATAAGGCAAGCCAGTTGCCTGGCAAAGGCCTTGGTTTTCAAATACATTTTGTACATTTTACAAATATTATACCAAGATGGATTTGAATGATTTGAATTTTGGGTGTTTTTGTCTGACTTAAATGTGAGTAATCTTTGGTAAGTATAGCAATCAGTAGCAAAACTATATAGTTCATTATTTTGTGCACACACACACACATAGGTACATAACAAAGTTCACTGTTGTAATACGGTTCAATATATTAAATTCTTTCTCTTCTATAGTGGAAACAACGGTCTTCATAGAGGCACAGCTGAAACAGCTTCACAAAAGGAAGGCCATACCTGGTATTTCTACTTGAAGTAAAGAAAGGAGTTTCAAAATAAAAATAGGTATCCAACATAGTGCATCGGTAAATACAATGAAGAAAAAACGTTTAGCGAGGATCATCTCTTTTTTAATGTGATTCCGAATTTCAGTAGCTGTAATAGCTGTTTGGTGAACGCTGTAGAACATACTCCCGTAGGAAAACACAATGATGATAAAGGCTGCCAAGTTTACACCTGTTTAAGAAGTTACAATGAGTTGTAAATTAACAGTGTAATGGCAATTTCACATTGTCTGTTTGCAGGATGGGTAGTAAAGAGAAATGTTTTATCTAAACTGCTAGTCCCATAAAATTAAGCGCCCAGAAAATCTGAGTCTGCCTTCAGCTGAGCACTGAATTTTTGCCTCTTCTTGGGTAGTTATTTAATGCATTGACACTCGACAAATGGCTGCATAAGTTCTTTTGTGGTTTTACCGTTGCTGTACTTCCCTGAAAAAATCTACTAATTCAGGAACTTAATAGTCATTAATTTCTTTCTACTTTTTCAGCCCTTCATGCATTTTAAGATATGTAAGAATCTAAGTAGTACAGTAAAATATTCAGACTGAAAAAAAAGCCTTGAAGTGCTAAATGGAGCATCTAAACATGAAGCTTGGTTAAGTTCATTAGTAGCTCTAATCATATAAAATGAAGATATGCCACTTACCTAAAAAAATTACAACAGAATAAATCTGACTTCCTGAACTTTCTGATTGTTCTGAATGAAGAGGAAAACAGACGCCGTTGGTGCCGTAGTAGTTCCTGAAAAATTCCTTATTGCTCAGTGGGATAAATGCAACAGCAAACCCAATAATCCAGATAAGAATCAAAATGGAAATTGTCCTGCATTTTCGGGGCTTCAAACATCTAAAAGGATAAACTATGCAGATGTATTTTTCCAAAGTCAGGTAAGTCAACAGTAAGACTGATACCTCTGTAGACAGAATAGCCAGCGATCCCACCAACTGACAGTGAATACTGTCCATCCACAACTGAGCGTGCTTATTGTATTCTCCACGATATTTAAGATCAAAAGCTCCAATCACAAATAAATATATTCCCATCAGACAGTCAGCACCTGTGGGCACAGTGCTTAACATCAGTATTTACACATCTGAATTTCCTGTTCTCTGTGTGGCTGTGTATTGGAAAACAGGCATACACACATATATGTAAGTATGTGTTTAGAAATCAGCTAGTATAGAGTTATAAAATGAATATTATAGCTGGAGTGCTATTGTGAATTATAGCTAAAGCAGTATAAATCAATTTTTTACCTCCTTCACAAGCTGCAAGTAGGAAAAAGATATGACTTAATTTATAAAAATATTAATGAGAACATATATTTATCAGATTTTATTCCATTTTATGTTGACATCTGACTGAAGATAATAGTATTTACATGCACCAATTGCTATTTACTCAAAAGTGAATAGTGAAATTTATGTTTCTAGGCTACAAAAAATTTTGGACTTTTATTTCTTTGTGACGAAGAAGGTGGGAATTTAACACAATATTCACCACACTAAAATCAAATGCTAAACCTTTGGAATATATTAGCTGCAAAAGCAGCATTTAATGAGACCTCCTGGTGCATAAGGTATAGCATTTTGTATTGCCATTTGCAACAGCATGAAGAATCAGTTGATCCAACACCGGAAATACATCATTTGCATCATAAGAATACACACTATGAGCAGGCTAGACCAATATTCTTTAAGGCATGGAATACTCACAGCAGAGAGACATTATTGAGATGGCATGGAGCTTGTTCTCTGATCTGATGTAAGGCCTCATGCAGATAACAAAAATATTTCCAAAGCAGGTGATGGCAGATACAACCCAGACAAACACTCTCTGTATGATACTAGCTAAAAGATTCTCAAGGGATGAAATCCCATCGGTATTGGGCTTACAGCTGCGCACATGAGGGGCATATCCACAGTACTGGAATTTCTTGAAATATCTGGTTGTGAGAAAGAAAAAGAGATAAGAGATGGTTCTAGTTTCATTAACAGAACATTGAAGTTCTCTAGTAACTACACAGAAAACATATTCTCAAAGAAGAAAAAATAATTAAAACCTGTGAAATTTGACAACTGCTCACACACTACTTCTCATACACTGTTTTAAATTATCCAGTATTCTGTAAACTGTGAAATCCAGACCAAAGAAAAGAAACTGGAGTAATCTACTTACATGTGGGAAAGATTTCTCAGGGGCCTGAACATTCTTCTCTGGATGTTTGTGATTTCAATGCCCTCCAAGCTGCTGTAAACAACATTTTACTCTCAGTAAAAGGCTGTAAGAACTCAGCAGTAGAAGAACAAACTTTACAAGCATTTAATTGTACTTCTATTGTTATAATAAGTTAGAGAACTTTAATTACATCTAATCTGTCATCTCTTTGAAACTTGAACAGAAAGCCTGCATAAAAGCTGACGTGGAATAAAACAAATAGCAGTTAATTCTAATAAACTTGCAGTTAATTCTAATAAACTTCCTGTTTTTCCAAAATCACAAATAAGGCTTCTTTGGTGCCTTCTTTAGGGCAGCACAATCTCCCATTGTTGTTGCCCTTCCAAAGTACTGTTCTACTGATGTTCTTTCATCATCTCTGGGAAAAGAATAACTGGTTCCAATAGTAATATTTTACATGCCTCTTCTGTCTTTTACTCTGGAGAGTGATTTACTAGACAAATAAACCACTGCAGGAATATAGTCTTTATTTGTTAAGAGCAGCAGGAAGCTGGGAAATAGAACATGGCATGTAAGGGAAAACACTGACTTTTTTCTGACATATAGATGTGATTTATTTATTTATTTAAATATATTGACAATTACACTATTATTTCACCTGCAATGCTAGATCAGTAAAGCATAAGTGTGCAAGTTCTTATTTTTTAACTTAAGTCTCTGTGTTTTCAGTCCATGCCACCCACTGCTTAGATATGCAACTGATCAGGTGTCTTTGGTTGTCCCTGTGGGAATCATAGAATCAGTTAGGGTTGGAAGGGACCACAAGGATCATTTAGTTCCAACCCCCCTGCCATGGGCAGGGACATCCTACTCTAGATCAGGCTGGCTACAGCCTCATCCAGCCTGGCCTTAAACACTTCCAGGGATGGGGCCTCAACCACCTCCCTGGGCAACCCATTCCAGGCTCTCACCACTCTCATGCTGAAGAANCTCCAACCTGTCTGCTGCACCACATAACTTGGTGTTGTCAGTAAAGTTGCTGAGGGTGCACTCAATGCCTCTGTCCATGTCACCAACAAAATGTTGAACGAGACTGGTCCCAAGACTGATCCCTGAAGGTCTCTGCTTGTCACTGGCCTCCACTTGAACATGGACCCATTGACAGACACTCTTTGGGTGTGGCCATCAAGCCAGTTCTTTATCCATCCAGTGGTCCATCCATCAAACCCACGTTTCAGCAGCTTGGAGACCAGGATGTGGTGTGGGACAGTGTTGAAGGCTTTGCCCAGGTCCAGGTAATATTTTTAATTCACTCTTCAGTGCTTTGAGTGTAATATTCATGTGAATTCTGAACATATTTCAGCAAAAGTGAGGAAAAGTACCATTTTTACTAGCTAGTTACTATGGGCTGATGGGCAGTTTTGCTAGGAGATGAGAAAAAGCCCCCAACATGGAAGTGCATTAGTTTCATTGAAGCACTGCAGTGACTCTTGGGGTGTGCCTTCCTCAGCTATTCTTATAATTTCTAATGGACAAAGGGGAAACTGGTATTCTGAGCAGCTGATATTGACCAGCAAGTCTAGGGAGGTGATTCTCCCCCTCTACTCCACTCTCATGAGCCTCCAATACAAGAAGGAGATGGACCTATTTGAGCGGGTCTTAGATGAAGGCCATGAAGACAATGGAGACAGGCTGAGANNNNAAGGGAAGGGAAGGGAAGGGAAGGGAAGGGAAGGGAAGGGAAGGGAAGGGAAGGGAAGGGAAGGGAAGGGAAGGGAAGGGAAGGGAAGGGAAGGCTCCAGGGAGACCTTCTAGTTGCTTCGACTATTTGAAAGTGGCCTGCAGAAGAGCTATGGAGGGACTTTGTAACAAGTGTTAAGAGGAGGAGTAATGGCTTGAAACTGGGAAAAGCTAGATTTACACTAGATGTCAGGAATAAATTCTTCCCCTTGAGGGTGGTGAGGCACTGGAACAGGTTTTCTAGAGACATTGTGGAAGCTCCAACCCTGTTCAAAGCCAGGCTGGATGGAGCTTTGAGCAACCCAGTCTAGTGAGAGGTGTCAAGGGGCTTGGAACTAGATGATCTTTAAGGTTGCTTCCAACCCAACCCATTCTATGATTCTGCAAACTTTTGAACTATGCAGTTTCTTACAGGTATATCTCAAGATCTAACAACTTCAACATGGAAGGCCATGGTCACTGAGTTGCATGAGCTCTTTGGTGTTAAATAATGGATAAAGCACATGCCATACTCTGATAATTATTCCTTTCTGTGCTCAGCTTCTTATTTTCATGAAACTTATACAGATTTTACACTTTTGGGTCATTAGCCATTTACCAAACGTAGTCGAATTCGGCCACAGGATTCCAAATCACTGTGAGGAAGCACATGAACTGCTGGTTACAATTCAGGGATCAAATCATAAATTCATGTTTTGCTCCTATCCAAGGAAATGTAATTTTGAATCTCCACAACCATTTTTAGTAGGGCCTTATGCAATATGACAAGGGGTAATGGTTTTAAATTAAAAGAGGAAAGAAATTTTCTACAATACAGGTAGTGAAACACTGTTACAGGTTGCTCAGATAGATGATAGGTGCCCCATCCCTGAAAACAATTGAGAGCTCTTGATTTGATTAAGGATGGCCCTGCTCACTGCAGGGAGGTTGGACTAGATCTTTGACAGTACCTTCCGACTGAAAGCATTCTATGATTCTATGATTTTGACAAGGACCAGCGCTGTGCTTGACCAAACTGGTTATTCTGGATGTGCAGTAGCCTGTGAAGATGTCCTTAAATATACTGCAGGATAATTACAGATTTGCAAGATTATCACTGCACTATCACACAGTTTTAGGAAGAGTTTTGCTTGCAGAATTCAAGTTAGAGCTGTGTTAGTCTACCCAAAACCAACTTCCCCAAAACTTCTCTAAAAGATTTGTGAAAGTCCCATCTCTCCGTGACATGACAGCTGAATTCTGCTTGGTTTGTATTGTCCTTTTCATGGTGTTAGCAGTAGATGCTGTAAGAATGGAAATAAGTCCCCGAACATGTACATATACTAAATTCCCTTATAATCCCTGTCTTTATCTATCTGTATTAATGGTATCTGTCCATGGTGTTAATAGGTCCAGCTGGTCCTTGCATGACCCTTAAGCCCAGTGAACCAATTGTCCAAGGTCAGATGAAGGTTGCATGAATATTTTTCTACAATAGCAGAATAGACGATGTCCTTTTCTAAACTGAAGTTATGATCTATTTCTGTTGGAAAAAATTCTAATATGAAACTGGTATTTTCAGGAAGGAAAATTTGCACGTTGCAAGTAAGGCTTAAATTGCTGAAGATCATCAACGTAACTGTATTTCAAGGGCAGTTTCTTACAAAAACATATTCTGGATCATGTTCTTCTGCAGGAGATATGCATAATCAGAAAGGAAATGTAGATAAAATATAATATCTTGATACTTACAGGGATTTGAGTTTAATTAGAAAATCAAATTCATCTATTTGTATTTTCTTGATGGGGTTGTAAGAAAGGTTCCTGTAAACACAGCATGGACATAAGTAACTTTATACATCTTCCTTACAGATTGTTCTTAAAATATAGTCAAACTACATAACCCATTTGCTTTTCCAGTCCTGTGGCAAGGACTTGTACATTTGGCAGCTACAACTGCAAATAGTAATATTCATTTAGTGTTATTGAGCTTGCTAAGCCACTGGAAACTGTGGCTGGATGCTTCACAGGCTTCCCACACACACAACTGCTTCCCCAGCCTAATACATAAAGGTTTTGGCTATAGAAATATTTAGTTATTACATTTCCAAGACTTTTCTTTCAAGTAAAAGAACACATCTGAATTTCACATATTTAGAAATAAATTACAATTGATTTTGCTAGTTGCTAAAATATATTTTTTTTTTGGTAATCATTTATGTGAGTTCAAGAGACAGAGGAAGTAAAATATGAAAAATAGATGTTAACACTTGGTGCAAGAGCATTTCTAGGTACATAACCCCCATCTCCCACTTTTTTCCTCCTCCCTATAAATTTTCCTTATAATTTTGATATTGTAACCAAATGTGTAAACTCAATAAATGCAACTATACACACTTAGTTGCCCCATTGTTGTATGATGGATCCAAAGGATGCTAGAAAAGCACAATCCCCTTTATTCTATATGCAGCCTCTTCTTCTCCAGAGAGTTCTTCAATTTTGTGACCAGTGCCTCTTTTGGATTGTGTGGGAAAGACTGGGACCTCCCAGCAGCAACATTTGAGAAGTTGCCTATGTACGCACCATGGAAAAATCAAGTTTGTCCTCCTGGTTTTATAATACCTTGTGCTTTTCTGGAAATCCTTCACAGGAATAACACAGTTGCAAGCAGGGTATTTATATGATGCACTTAAAAGTTTATGATCTATTTTTAGGGCCAAATCTTGGTATCACACTAAATGTTCCTGTCAAGTTATCAATTTCCCATGATATAGCTAGTATAGTTCTATTTGTATATACTGACAAGAACTAGGAAAATGTGGAATTTGAACTTACTGTCTCTTGGGACATAAAAATACACAACTTTTACAGAACTTTTTCAGGCAAAATGTTATATAGGATTACATTTGGGATAAGTATTCTTAAAGCAGAGCTTAATTAATGCATACAAACAATGGTGCTTTTTCATTCCCAGCGTTAATAACTGCAAGTATCATATCAAATGAGTAATATACAGTTTTATATAATAATAAAGAATTCTTACAGTTGTGAAAGCTCCTTTAGATCCTTAAATATATATGGAGGAAGTGACTCAATCTTGTTGTTAGCCAAATCTCTGCAGAAACAGCCACATGTAGGATACAGTAAGTTCTTTGTTGGCTCAGTAATTTCACATCAGTTTTGCAATTTCAAGACATACAGTTTGATTGGATATTGCTTATTATATATGTTATTAGAAACCCTGTCTGTAAAAGAACCCTGTTAAAACAAGGTGGGGAGCTAGATACACCAGATCTCTCTTTGTCTAGTTAGTTCAGACATGCCAGTAGATACATAATTTATTATAATTTTATTTACATTTTCAAAAAGACAATAAAATACCCTTAACTTGGGTTGTAGGTGCTTGGAAATAAAGTCAACATATTGTTTTATGGTGGTAATTCTTTCACATGAACAAACTAGCGCATTTTTCTGTTGGTTCTTCTATCAGCTTTGCTCCTTATTTTCAAAAAGAAATTAAATCCTAATGACAGAGGAGCAAAGGTCTCAGTCTTACTGAAACTAGCAAATTGGTCTAAAAGCCACTGAAAGCACTCGCACCCCTAGACTGGAGATGATGTAAGATTAATTTGTTTTATTTATATTATCAAGATACCTAATGATCTTGTAAGCAAAAACAAACTGATATTATTGTCAAGGTCTATGTGTTTTATTGATTATTTGTTACTTGTAAAATATATAGAAAAACCCCTGAGGATAAGTGCTATCTCCAGAGCATGTCATATAAAATAGAATTTATGATAAATTATATTTGCAATATGAGTTATGAAACTTTGTGATATTATACAAGAGAAGAAAACTACTCACAATTCATCTAACATCTGAAGAGAAGAAAAACTGTTCTCATTTAAAGAGCTGATTTTATTTCGCCTCATCACCCTGAAAGAATAAAAGAAACTTATGTTGCTGTTTTCTGAGAGCTACTTGATTTTTGGAGAAAAAAAACTTGTAAACTTTAAAATCTTCTCTACATCCTCAAATGTTCACCCAACTGGTTAACAAGATAATTGAATCTAGAAGCTTACCATTTTACACATCACTTTTGTTGCATAGACACACATGGTTTTGTGTGCATGTATATCTATACCCATAGGAGGCTGGTATAAATCAACTGAGGGCAGGAGAAAGATTAGGTGGGCTAGAAGGCTTGGGACCTAACCACAGCTCAGACACAGGCACATGGCCATGCAGTTTTTCCTTCACCTGTATTTAATTTGCCACTGGATTTCATTTGCAACCTGGGTTTTAAAAACAAAGAGAAAGCCAAGAATATGGGTACTGCACAAGAGACAAAATTGAAAGTGACAGGTACAGTGGAGCTTACTGATCTATCAAAAAGTGGAATGGATTTTCCTAACATGATTATATCATCTCTCATGAACTTTGCAGAAAATTGTAAAATTGATGAGACAGCCTGTCATGGTAGGCCTAAGCAGGCCAAAATAGGCTTGTACATGTCCTGTCCTGCCCAGACATGTTTTTCTGCTCTCTGTCCTTCTGTTTTGGGGAGAAACAACTGCAGGAAAGAGGACAAAGAACCTGGAGCTACTGAGTCTAAGAACTCTGGCTTGCCCAGAATTGTTTGCATCCTGTGGTAAACAAGGTACACACATTCAGCTTGTGTATGCCTTGTGCAAGGCCTGTGTTCTGCCCTAAAAAGGGTAAAGCAAGCCTAATATGGTCAAGCTTGGCTAACTGCCATTCTGATTGACTATTCTGTGTCCAAAGGCCCATTAGTCTTGGGCTGTATTGATAAAAACAGACGAGCAGGTGACACAACGTTCTCTGCTGTTGTATTCATGCTTGCTACTGCCTTATTATATCCTGAACTGCCTGGAAACTGTCTGCCTCGAGTGTACCAGGAACCAGGAGTGTACCATGGTGAGCAAGCTCTAAATGTCCCCACACGATCAGCCTGCACAGCCAGTGTGACATCGTGCTGAGACTGCACATCGCAAGACATCCTGCCTACACCTGAAAGTCTCTTGCTAAGACTGAAAGTCCTGGAGATACACAGATTGTCCAGAGAGCCAGGACAAGGTCAGAGATTGTCTGCCTCCTTTCCCCAGCACCCTGAAGCCTGGGAAGAATCAGAAGTCTCAGCGGCTGACAAGACAGTAACAGGATTCCCTGAAAGCACTTGGGTACTGTCTGAAGCTGTAGCTAGCCCTGCCAGTAGGCAGATAATTTTGTGAGTAAATACTTCAAGGCTCTTGTAATTCACCATTGCCTTCTGCCATAAGCAGAAAGGAGCACCTTGAGTCCATCTAGTGGGCAAGCGGAGTATTGACTGCAGGTGGTACACTAACGGCAAAGCCTTCTCTTCCACTTAGATTAATGTTATATATTATTGCTAGTTATTTCTAGCTCTAGTTGCTTCTCTGTATAATGTTCCCATGACCACTGCAGAAGAACCTAATTATTATTAAAAAACAGTGGTCGGGGTGGCGACAGTTCTGAATATTGAATATTAATAAACAATATTAATTTTGAAAAATACCATCTTGTGTTAATTATTTACACCTCCTTAACACAGCAACCCCTCAGCCAATCAAATTCTTTAAAATGAAGGAACTATGTATTTTATGTGTCTACTAATTTTAATTATGAGATTTTCCCTCAATTTCTAAGTAAAAGTTTAAGATGAACATTTCTAAATCTTAATATCAGTCAAAATTGCACCAGTGATGTTTATTTGCATATATCAATGCTGAACTTTGGTGTAAATGTAAACAGTGGCTATCCTGTATGGTGCTCATTTAGACCCAAGCACTGTAATGTAACCTCGTTGAGATCAAAGCAACCATGATACTCAGAAACTTTTATATTAGCTATAATTAATCGCTTGACTGATCATCACAAACATATCTCACTTTGGCTAGTACATCCTGTTACTTACAGTACAGTTAGAGTGTTGCAGGAGATGAAAGTGACATTCCTTACATGATGGATATGGTTGCCTTCAAGGTCTCTAGGGTATAAAAACAAAATTCAGATAGTTGCTGTAAGGCAATTAAAGAATACTACTACCAGAACTCTATGACTGCAGAGAAAGTGGGAAGCAGACATGTAATATTTCTACAGACTTAATTAATGACTTCAGGCCATCAACCCTGCAGTGACTTTCAGGCACTTTGTACAATCCAGCACCTCAACAGAAAAAGGCACATGAAAGTACTATACAAAGGCAACAAAATAATATTTTTCTAGTGAAATAAGTTGACTTACAGCCAGTTTAGTCTTGGCATATATTGGCACAGAGGTTTATCAGGCAAACGAGCAAGAGAGTTATTCATCATCTCTCTGAAAAAGAGAGAAATAGTACAGCTGTCTATATTTTCCAAAAATTGCATTATTACAAAAAAAACCAAAACAACCACATCTCTTACTGTTTGTACTGTTGGAAAAAAAGCAGTGAAAACTTCATATTGTTTCATAGTAGATGGCAGTGTTATTTCCTTAAACTTTCATGTATTTTCCCTGTGGCATTCTGTGCAGAAGTATTTTTTCCTTAAGTTGTTAGCTACCAGGCAAAGGAAGGATAATCACTGCTGTTCAAGTAAAACATAGCAAGTCAATATAAATATTTTGAGTATTCAGTCATAACATGTAACTTCTGTGGGTGATAGAGGAAGGGTGATATTGGAAGAAGCTTTCCCTCCGGGCTGCAGGAGAAGGTCCCTTGTGTTTAGGGCTGGAAAGGGCAGCGGCAGATTATGGACAGGTTCTCAGACCGCTGCCTGAGACTAGTAGCTATGGGCCCCCTGCCTTCTGCATGTTGGCTCTGAAGAACAACCGGCACCCATTGCTGCAGCTGGCACCTCGCCCTCTCAGTGACATTGTCTTTTTACCATTTTCCCCACTGATCTCTCTATACTTTTCCAGAGATCATGTGTCCACTAGCTATCGAAATCCTCCTACTCCAGCACATTTTGCCTGAGAAGAAAAGGCTGCATGTGAACTGCCAGCACTCCATGGTGAGCAAGCACAGTTCTTATAGAAAGAGGTTTATATGTATCTGCCCTTTCTGTTCTGTTATTTAAAATAACACTTCTGGTTCTTATTCCATACTTACAGGAGAATAAGTGATTTGAGTCCATAAAATGTTAATGGAGAGATCCGATTTATTCTATTATTTTCAATTATCCTATAAATTACAGCAAAGAATGTATCAGATTGATGATTGACCACAATCCTAAATTGAACAGATGATAAAACGTAACATATTTTGAAGTGGATTTCTTCAAATGTCTATTCAGACTACTTTAAAAACTAATGCAGTACTCTAGCAGATCACAATAGTCACAGAATTAAATTTCCTCTGAGAAGAATTTAAAAAAAAAAAAAAATCTGAGAAAAAGTAATTACTTTCAATTTAGAAATTAAAAAAAAAAAAAAAAAGTGTTTTCCTGT
This sequence comes from Ramphastos sulfuratus, assembly GCA_013399055.1. Taxonomy (NCBI): domain Eukaryota; kingdom Metazoa; phylum Chordata; class Aves; order Piciformes; family Ramphastidae; genus Ramphastos; species Ramphastos sulfuratus. The sequence continues at coordinate 269,989 of WBNM01003843.1, read as the reverse complement.
GAGTTTTTACAAGGAGCTTTGAATGGGTTATCTCTGAATCAAAGCAGCACCACATTATCTGTGAATTAAAGCAGCACCACATAACAGTGTTCCAGGGCAATATAACAGTACCAAACACAAATAAAAAATGTTAGGCATGTTATTATTTCCTTATTTTTAATAACTTTATCAAGTCAAAAGAGTATTTAATTTTTATCTGAAAGGTAGTAATAAACCAGCATTTCAGATGACAGTCATTTTGTCTGGGACATGTCAAGCACTATTCACAGGGAAAGATCTGCCTCAAAAATTATCTTTTTGTTTTATAGTACTTGAGTTATTTCGTGTATGTTTTTGTAACAAGCAATTACTAACAAATGTTATTTATTTTTTGTGGAGGTCATCAGTCACTGGAGCCATTAAGGCCCAAGAATTAATTTCTGCTCTCACCAAAATTAGCTGGAGTTTTACCTTACAGTGCAGCAGTATAAAGTACTGTCATGCACAAAACTGGAATCGATCCAAGTATTTATTTTTCATGCTTTAATTATCCCTTGACAAAATAAACATACAAATGAGAAACCAACATACAGCCACTCAAGTCTGTGGAGATCTTCAAAGACACCAGGCTTCAAACTGGTTATCTTATTGTTACTCAGGTATCTAAAATAAGACCAAGAAAAAATAAATTAATAGAATGATTAATTAGCATCAGATGAATGAAAATGAATTTTATGATTTCTTTTTTTTTTCCTTGATAATATATCAAAATACTGCTAGAAGTTTTCATGATTATATTTCTTGATTATGGTAATTTTCATACCCTTCCTTGAGAGCAAGGGAGAAATCTTTATAGTGAGGACTTTCAAAACAATTATGTTGAACATTTTATCTTATCTATAAGAAAACACAGCAAGTTAAATATTTTCACTGTGTCATGTTTTAGGCCTTTCCCAGTTTCCTTCTGTGGAGCAAGCAATTTGTTCCATGAATGTTCCCAGGATTTCATTCAGTCTTTGCTAAGGATGTTAGTCATAAACGTAGACACCATAATCATGGAAAAAAAAAAAAAAACCCACACTGAGAAATGAAGGGGGAGGGATACTATAAATGGTCTGAGAAGGCAATAACAGCAGCTGTAATAACAGATAATCAACCATACTCATTTGATGGAAAAATAAGAAGTACAACATTTAAAAAATTTCCTTTTAAAAAGATTACAGAAACAGAAAAATGTACCAAACAATGCAATTTATGTGTCATCTCTTTCACTGAGCATTTTCGTTAAAAGTTAGAAGAACTTTTCAAAAAGCTGCTGTAAAATAAAGAAAAAAGTGTTATTTTCATTACCAACACTGATCGTTTTTGGTTTGCCTCTGTAAACCAGCATAAAATGTTAAAGAATTTTCATCCATCACAAGTTCTTGCTTCTGTTTTACTCTTTGTTCACCCTTTCTGACTTTCTGCTGAGTAACTACAATACCTTATTCCATAAAGAGAATGTGGGGGAGTGAAGTATAGAGCCTATGTGAACGCTCAAAGTGTTGTACTGTCAAATAAACTTGTACAGGTGCCTCTTAATGCATATTTACTTTCTCAACTCAGTCACTGAATTAAAGGTTTGGATAATCTTGTAACTTTCTAACATTGAATTAAATAAAAGAAAGAGATGTCCATAGCGATTTTCAGAGATCTTCCCACTGCTTTTTGGTTCAGTGTTTGTAAAGCAATACTTACAGTTTTGTCAATTTATATAAACCCTTGAAAGCACGTTCAGATACTGCTCTGATTTTATTATTTTGAAGATACCTAAGAAGATTTAAACACAGCAATTAATTCACTAAACACAGAAAGTCAAAGCAATAACCAGTTACATTTTATCAACTAAACTGAATGTACGTGTGATATTTGAAAAGAAGCTGTCAAACTTGTTACACCTTAAATTTGACAATAACCGTTTTGCAGCTATATCTCTAAAGTAAAATTTTGCATGAATAATGTTGAATTAAAATGCAGATTGAAATTTTCCATTTATAGTATCAGAGCATTTTCAAAATGCTGCATTTTAAAGGTAATATAATGAAAATGTAAATTGAATTTTACTAAACTTCTGTGAACTAAGAAATGCTATTTTTTTGTTCTGTCTTTCTTTATATGTGATAAATGAGTTTAAAATATTATCAACTGCAAACATTAAATCACTTTCAAATAATTTCAAGGCATTACAGTGTTATTTTCTAAATAATAGTTAAATATAAATAATTTTAATTAAATTACATTTAATAGAACATCCAAATGTGTTTATATTAAAAAAGCAATAAGGAATTTGACATTGACTATTACAAAATCGCTTTGTGTCAAACACGGCTCAAGAGATTTCCAAACATTCCTGCCCATGGTAGGGGGGTTGGAGTAGACGATCTCTAAGGTTCCTTTCAACCTAAGCCATTCTATAATTCCATGAAATCTACCATTACTGATCACAAAGGCATAAAGCTGGCATTAGAAACAGGCGTTTTGTACCGAGAGGTACGGATGTAGTCCTTTCAATGAAAAGGTGTCTTTCAGGATTTCATGTCTAAGCGGCACTCAACTTTGTGAGCACAAGATGGTGCTGCAGTACAGTGCAGCTTCCACAGAAGTTACACTCTAGGCAGTTTCCTAGGAACGTTAAGTGTCTTGAACTGGTGACGTAGGAGCTCTGCACCATTCTTCTGCATTAATTCTTTATTTCACTAATTCCACACAAAGCAAAGTTGTTAAAGGCTATGATTTTTGACCAACATACATATTACATGTCCTAAAACATAACATGGCACTGTGTTGCTGTAGTAATTTGGCTGGTTGGGACATTAGTGGTGGTGAATGGTGCCACATCCAGCTGGAGGCCTGTCACTAGCGATGTCCCCCAGGGATCAGTACTGGGCCCCATCCTCTTTAACATCTTCATTGATGATCTGGACGAGGGCATCGAGACAGTCATCAGCAAATTTGCAGATGACACCAAGCTGGGGGCAGATGTTGGTCAGTTGGAGGGCATAAGGGCTCTGCAGCGGGACCTCAACCGCCTGGACAGATGGGCAGAGTCCAACGGGATGGCGTTCAACAAATCCAAGTGCCAGGTGCTGCACTTTGGCCACAACAACCCCATGCAGAGCTACAGGCTGGGGTCAGAGTGGCTGGAGAGCAGCCAAACAGAAAGGGATCTGGGGGTGCTGATTGACACCCGCCTAAACATGAGCCAGCAGTGTGCCCAGGTGGCCAAGAAGGCCAATGGCATCCTGGCCTGCATCAGGAATAGTGTGGCCAGCAGGAGCAGGGAGGTCATTCTCCCCCTGTACTCTGCACTGGTTAGGCCACACCTTGAGTACTGTGTCCAGTTCTGGGCCCCTCAATTTAAGAAGGACATTGAGGTGCTTGAGCGTGTCCAGAGAAGGGCAACGAGGCTGGTGAGAGGCCTCGAGCACAAGCCCTATGAGGAGAGGCTGAGGGAGCTGGGATTGTTTAGCCTGGAGAAGAGGAGGCTCAGGGGAGACCTTATTGCTGTCTACAACTACCTGAAGGGTGCTTGTGGCCAGGAGGAGGTTGCTTTCTTCTCTCAGGCAACCAGCACCAGAACAAGAGGACACAGTCTCAAGCTGTGCCAGGGGAAGTTTAGGCTCGAGGTGAGGAGAAAGTTCTTCACTGAGAGAGTCATTCCCCACTGGAATGGGCTGCCCGGGGAGGTGGTGGAGTCACTGTCCCTGGAGGCATTCAAGGCACGTTTGGATGTGGCACTTGGTGCCATGGTCTAGTCTCGAGGTCTGTGGTAATGGGTTGGACTTGATGATCTTTGGGGTCTCTTCCAACCTTGCTTATACTGTGATACTGTGATTATCAAACCAGTATGAGACATAATTAAGAGTAAACCTGAGTGCCATGCAAGTGAGTTTTCCGTGATAATGTGAAGTCTAAGTTTCCAAACTTTTGTCTGAGAATAAATGAATCGATTAACTTGAATTTATTTTAGCTTATTACTTCTCATTATAAATGTAGCTTTCTTCAGATACAATGAACATTTAGCATTTTGCTGATATAAAACAGTAAAAAAAAAAAAAAAAAAAAGTGTAGAAATCATGGTTTTGCAAAAGGAAGTATGTCAAATCAAGCTATTTGAGCCAAATAGGTTACATAATTAGATAAGGTACTGATGAGAGAAAGCAGAATTTTGAGTATAAATTGAGGGTTGTGTGTGTCTATGTAGGAAGATGAATGTTTAAGCCACTAAATAGATATTTCAAGTTGAAACACTCCCTTACAGATTTTTAAGGTCTTGGTATTTCCTGAAAACGTCAGCAGAAAGTTTCCTTAGCAGATTCCTCTGAAGAGACCTGTAGGAATGAATACACACAGTAAAACTACTCTCCCAGCTTTCTACAGTGCTGACACTTCTATTACAATTTTCACATTGCTAAATAACAAAAGCACCATGAAACCATCTGAATACACTACCCTTCCTTGTCTGAATATTTAGATATACTTAAGCACTAAGCCAAATCATCAAAAACCCCCAATGTTCTTTCATGTCCCTAGGGCAACAGACAAAATAATAATTAATAGTTAAAAAGATTTGGTATGAACTATATCATAGATTTATTTCAAACCTTAAATGCATATAGAGCTTATTTCCCAATGCATGTTTTCCCATTTCCAATGGGCACCAACTCAAGTGTACCATCAGGAATAAAAATCATTCAGGGCATGGCTGGATTAGAAGACAGCCTAGCCCAAAAGTCAGCTGGACTGGATCACTGCTATTTCTAAAGGTCTTTGTTAACTCTGAGCTAACAGCCAGTTTAAGTACATACTTAAGTACACATTTGACAATGCACATGAATCTTCATTATGAAGTATTGTAGTATTTGAACACGGACCCAACAAGCAAAACCTAAGCCACACGTGAGCAAAGATCCATAACCTTGCTCCACAGGGAAGATCCTCAGGTAAGGACATATAATGCTACTCTTTGCTCACCATGCAGCCTCTCAAACAGCAATGTGCAAATTAAGACCAATAGCAACCATTCCCTGATCTCTTCAAAAAGTCTGGCTTACAAAAAACTGTCTGTATGATGACCCAGACCAGATTAAATAATTTTAAATAACAGCATATTCAGAGACATCAAATGAGAATTAAAAAGATGTGGTTAAGAAGGTAGTTCAACTAAGTTCAAGATTGTTTACATTACTGTCAGGAATATAGATTAGGAATATTGTCAGTATCATAGAATAATAGAAAGTCCCTAAGCCTTGTGTCTTAAAGGGGAACATATCTTCTCAAGTCTTTACGTTTACTAAATCTGTTGCTTGCTCAAGTCTGTTATACATGTTAGATGATTACACAGATTATTTATTTTTTTGGTTCCTTTTCTCTCCTTTAATGCTGGGGAAAGGTGTACTTAAAACATTGAAGGACTTGTTAACAGAGAGATACTACACCAGCTGACCCAACCAGCCACAGATATAAGGCTGTAGTTGTGTAAAGGTTGTAAGACTGATAGTCAAACCTGAACAGAGCAAGAGACCACTTTTCTGCCCTACTTACATTATGGTTATGTTTGAAGAGACTGATGGGACAGCATGCAGCTTGGCAGCATCACAGAAGATCTCCAGCCTTTGGCAGATACACTCTGCTGGCACAGCGCCAGCCACTGCAAAAGAATAAGATCATGGTTGAGACAAAAGGTGAGATGGATAGTGGTGATGGGATGTGGAGAAAAGAACAGCCAGCACAAATACAGACACACTAGGTTGTGTTAAACACAAATTAAGGCAAATATTTTTATGTAATCAATTTAGAGCTAGGAAGGCCCTAACAATAAATACAAAGGGACACAGAAACTTATGTTACCTCCTGACATCTTTGAAAGAGCTTGTAAAAGCTCTTGTGGTTTAGGTTTGAATTACAGGAATTTGTCACAGATTATCTGTGGCTCTTTTTATAGATTTTATCCAGGTGAAAACAGGATGAAAATAGCTCAGAAAGTCTTTGTCCCCTGTGCAAGAATGCTACCTTCCTTTTAGTCTGAAAGATTCATATTTCACGATCTTTCAAATGTTATTAATATATTCAGACAAAGACTTTTTTATTGCCCTCATAACTGACGTATATTTGATGGTTCTCTTACAGAAAATTAATCATTCTTAATGGAACTGAAATTAACTTCAGTGCATTTATTCATCTGAGACATTAATTCTGTTTTACTAGAAATATAGTGCTTATTTCTCATAAGAATCCTGCTGTGCATTTCTTTCAAGGAATCATCTATAATAACAATACCAATTATATCTATAATTACTTACAACATTCAGGTGTCTTTGTCCTAAACACGTATAGAGATTTCAGTGTATTATATTTGTCCTTTGTATAATGTTTGTCAAATTGCAGAGACCATCCATTGTTGTCTTCTAATTTAAAAACACGAACAGAAGACACATTAGAATAGAAGGTAGAAATATGTTAGATACATTTAATTGCATCAAATTTTACCTAAATACTTTTCCCAGAATATTTCATAGACCATTAGAAGACCTTATCTTTATACAATGCCTAATCACACACATGTAACAGAGCTGCATAGTAGGAAAATATTATTATACCTTCAACAACATTTTCTCTTACAGTTGCACTGAGAAAGTGTGAACTTCCACTTCATAAGTTTTTGTTTACATAGGAATCTGAAAACAAGAGACAGTTGTATTTTCCCATGTCCTTAAACATGTTGGTTTTCACTTTGCCCGGGAAAGTTGAGATTACTACTGCTCTGACTACTTCTTTTAGAGGGCTGTCTCGCACTATCACAGCCCATAATTTTTTTCCCTAAAAATCTAGATGAAGGCCAAATGAATACTGATTTTCAAGAAAATGGGTAATGTAGTGTAACATGTTCAAGTCAGTGTATTTAACTTAAGCTTAATATATGTCTTCTTGAACAAGACATTATTCCATACTAGTTTGATCACTGTGCATTTTAAGTGTACTGGAACAGGGTGGCTTATGGCCATAAAGCTGAAAAATGAAGAGGAGACCTTTCAGCTCCTTCCCACAAATGGGAATTTCCAGAGACAGTGGTGCTGGAAACAGCTAGAGATCTGTTTCTGGGAGGTCTGTAGTATATCTGTAAATTAACTGATCAAGTGACCACTTCCAAAACAGAGCAGGAATACACATTACCACAACCCCCCCCAACTAACCAACCAGACAACCAACCAACCAACACCAGACAACTAACCAACAAATTAAAAAAAAAAACCACCAAACCCATGAACTTGCCTTAAAAAGCTGTAATCTGATTTTAGTTCTATTGAATCTGACTTCTCATCTTTCAGAACACCCACACACTTTTAGTTTAAAGCTTTTCATCTAATGAATAAGCACCAGAAGAAATGCTCCTTAGGATGGCACTCATTAGCTGGTGATAACCGAAAATACTACTTTGTGTCATGTCAAGCAACATTTAGAGGAGAACTGTGAAAATAGCTTTGCCTTGGTAGTTATTAGTGCTACAGTTTCACTTTTATGATCTGCTAGCAACACTTTCTCCCTACAATTTTGTATGATAATTGTTTAGTTATTCTTAAATACAATTCCTCATGGATATTTCTCTATAACAATTTGTATTCAAGTAAGCCTTAGTACTATATCTATTGGCTACAAAATAGGGAGACAGAAAGGAAATATATTTACTTTGCAGTTTTTCCCAATCTGAAATGATGTCTCATTTATCATGTTATGTTACAGGTTTTTTTTTCTCAGCTAGGTAGGGAGACAACCTTGAGGCATCTCCTGAAGCATGCCTATGGAGTGTCAACAGTTGGAGGTGTTCTGATAGACACCTGCCTCTCTGCTGTCTAAGATGAAATGATGCGCTATACACCATAATTATTAGATATTATAAAAGATTAAGTAACTTCTATCAAACTCTTTGTTTTGTAGTTATTTATTTGTGACATCCAAATTGAAAAGATAAATGATTCAGAGTAACCCAAAATCTCTGTCTTCAGAAGCTTCTCCATTAGGGGAAAAGACAGAATTGAGAAGTGCTGCCTTGACTTGAAAACTAATGTGAATTAATTTAGGCCCTACAAGTCATTCAGCTTCATGCCCAGAGAAGGCATTTAGGCACAATTTACTGACTTCCTCAAGAGCACTTTGTGTGCTCTAATCCATTAGCAGTTTTGCCAGTTCAGATCCTTAAGCTGATATTCAGAAGCAGTTTAATGTGATTTGGACAAATACGTATTGTGTGACAAACCTGCAGAAATATTGCTCCTATCTGTTTGAAATACTCAGCAGAAGTTCAATTTTATGAATTCCTGCAACATGAAATCTGTAATTGATGAAGCAGTGGAAACAGATCTTTTGCCAAGCAGTGCCCTGCAGTTAGGGTTGTAATGAGGTTTCCCCTATCACTGTTTCTGAATATTTAACTGGAGCCCATCCATTAATTTTCACTCGTGAGATTAGATAAAGCAACTGGGTCCTGGAGAAACTAGTGGGAGTAGAACGTACAGAGAAAAGATGAGATTTAAGCAGAAAGGAATCTTTCACTGAGAATTTTAAATCAGAAATTTGTAAAGATGTATTAAAAATGAGATTATTCTTTGAGTATAATCATACCAAATGCAGTGAGGAATACAGTCTGAAAATATTTTTGGACCTTCTAACTCATAACTGCAGTCATAGAAAGTATTAGATCATTAATCACTTAGCAGCAGATTCTAATGACAGAATTAAAAGCAATACATTTTAAACCTCTTGTAAACCTATGAACATATAAAAAATATTTTTTTTCATCTCCCTGCTTCTGACAATGAAGAGGTACATAGATGAGATTTTATTCCACTTTTTAGTATTTTTAAAATGCTTTGTCACGTGACAAAACATGTACAACAGGTGACCACCACTGCTATTCATATTTGCAGAGAAAAACGATGAGCGGTGTTTACTAACACTAACCGGAACAAGAGGGTAGTTCAGGAGGAAGGGGAAGGTCACCATCATTTTAAAGAAAGTCTAGAGGCAGCTGTGTACATTTGGGTGGCCACAGAAGAGAAGAGGGAAAAGCCACAGGGAACAAAGCAGATGGTTTATTTTGTACTGGGAGCATTCCAATTGCCTGCAATTTCTAGTTATTTCATTCTTATGCCTTTCTTATGGCATTTATTTTCCCACCTTCTAATAGAAATAAGAAGGCATATCTGAATATATTAAAGCAAGTTATTCAAAGTCTTCTGATCTTCAAGAACGTTTGCTTTGGGCCAAACCTTTTGCCTGAGCCTGGGACAGTCTTTATTTTATACAAACAGTTTAGTCAAATCCCAGAAGAATGTATTGTGCAAATAACTATATTTAGTACAACTGTTCTGCGAAGCACTCGGTGCCAGAACTGTAAATCACTTTGTGATCGTTTAGAGTTTTATGATAGGTTTGTGATCTGTTTACCTCTGTTGAGATGAGGTCCTCCAAATACTTTAAGAAATGGCTAGTAATAGTACTGGTCTTAAAATCCCAAATCTATCATTTGGGAGAGTACAACTCAGAAGAGAAATTGCTTTTTCTTGAGCCGGTTCTAAAACAGATTATGTTGGCTGCACTTCTGTAAAAAATGAGATCTGAGAAAACAAGGCATCAGCAAATCTTCCCCTACACTGGGTAAGTGAAATAATTAATAGTAAACCAGAATTATCTGACTACAGATCGACTACATTGTCCTTTGCTAAAAGTTGTCAATTTCCATTTCTGATGGGAAAAAAAAGAGAGAAACAGCATGTTAATTTTGGCAGACTACAGATTTGAATAATCATTTGAGTGACAGATCCAAGAAAATACCATCTTTGCTCAATTAAAGATACATCTCTCATTCAATATGGAGCTTATTAGCAGGATGTTATCTATATCACTTTCCTCTTCTCTTGGCCATGTCTTCATAGCTTTTTATGCAGAGAAAAACTACCTGTCAAATGCACAAGCACTCTAGAGAGATACTACATCACCCTTTGATTTTACCTTTGTTTTGGTGGTCATAACCCATGGACACACCTCTTTCTGCCAAATTGTACGAATATACTGTCTCTTGCTGTAAGAAATTGCTTCGGGATTTTCACAAAGATGTCTTTTAGTGCAACAAGGAAAACTTTTCTCCTCCAGAGAAGAAGCAATTCCTTTGAAAATGTTTACAGATGAAGAAATAAGATTGTCCTTTCTCACAGCGTTGGTGCATACTGATGCAGTCTAAGATTGCTCTACCTATACTAAGACCAAAACCACACTCGTATTTTGTGAAATGGAGTGTTGCAGTGCCTGGAGCTGTCAACTCCAGAGTGAATTTCACAGATTAGATGCCCAAAGTGGAAAACCTGAAGAAGCTAAAACCAGACACCTACCAGCCACGGTAAAGGCAATTAATCCTACATCAGATTGTGTTTATCTCCACACTGACTGTGTGCTTGTGCTGGTTTAAGGCTAATTGGAATATTTTAATAGAGAAAATTATATTATAGGCTGTGAAAGGGAAACAATGGTGATGTCTACTTCACTCATAGGCTTGCTGTGATGTTTAAGAAAGAACTCAAAACAAAAGATAAGGCACTTGGGCTTGCGTCAGTCTGTCGGGCACAGTGTCTGGGGCTGTCTAGCAACCTCTGGCTTCTTCTCTCCAACAAATTAATTTCACTAATCACTTTTCTTCTAACTCCTCCTCTGGC
>WBNM01003843.1:168884-258994 GCA_013399055.1 Ramphastos sulfuratus | reverse complement strand
CAGCTTGAGACTGTGTCCTCTTGTTCTGGTGCTGGTTGCCTGAGAGAAGAAAGCAACCTCCTGCTGGCCACAACCACCCTTCAGGTAGTTGTAGACAGCAATAAGGTGTCCCCTGAGCCTCCTCTTCACCAGGCTAAACAATCCCAGCTCCCTCAGCCTCTCCTCATAGGGCTTGTGTTCGAGGCCTCTCACCAGCCTCGTTGCCCTTCTCTGGACACGCTCAAGCACCTCAATGTCCTTCTTAAATTGAGGGGCCCAGAACTGGACACAGCACTCGAGGTGTGGCCTAACCAGTGCAGAGTACAGGGGGAGAATGACCTCCCTGCTCCTGCTGGCCACGCTATTCCTGATGCAGGCCAGGATGCCATTGGCCTTCTTGGCCACCTGGGCACACTGCTGGCTCATGTTTAGGCAGGTGTCAATCAGCACCCCCAGATCCCTTTCTGTTTGGCTGCTCTCCAGCCACTCTGACCTCAGCCTGTAGCATATGAATGCATCTATAAAACCTTGAGTTGCTTGAAAGTTCCCTTAGCACTAAGCCACTACATTGGAGATCAGAATGTAAAATGTAAAAGTTCCTCTTAGTTATCAACAATATTTAAATATCTCAATACCAACACTGATTAAAAAACCTCTAGAACTTCAGTAGAGGTATTCCATTTGCTGATATTTGCACATCAGTATAAACCTGATTTAAGTGCCCTATACTGTGGATGAATGGTAATGATGGTAATAATAACATTTGACCATGTGAAGCTTGAAAATCTGATCGTTCTGTCAGGCATTTGCTACATTTTGAGCATGATAGTGATTTCCAAGGGTTTCATAAACACAATTTACTCTCTAGGGTGCAACACTGAATGTTGTCTCATACATTTAAATAGCACATTTTAAGTATGATGGGAAAAAATTGCTATGGCAGGAAAAGATGAAATTAACTATAACATTACTCGGTATTAGTATTGATTTGAAATATGAAGTCATCAAGCTCTTCTGCAGTGTGCTGAGGCAAAAATGGGAAACTTTGACCCTCTAAAATTTCTCATCCCTTATGAGCAATCTTGTAATATTAAAACACATATCTTTTGTATGTTTTTTGAAATATCCCATAGAAATTTAGATTTTTGCTATGGAAATCTGGGACATGATTTAATGAATCTCCAGAAATGCAGTAATTCTCTGCAAGTTTATAAATCTGACATGAATTTTTTTCCTACATGAAAAGAGCATGACATCTATACAGATTGTTATTACTTTCACAATGTATGAATTCATCAGCCCTTCCGAAAAAGAGGCATCATGTTACTACTTTATTAAAAAAGGCAAGCCAGTCCCCTGGTTACTCCACAGTGCACAGTGACCAAGGAGGCCTGTGCTTTTAGAGGTAAGGACGTGCAAAACTTCAAATGGCTGGTCCCTGCTCCAGCTTGCTTGGAAATTTCTGTCTGTGATTTCCAGCATATCAGCTAGACAGAGTTTAATGTACATGAACTTTACAACTGGGGAGCTGAACATTACCCTTTTGTTTGGAGATCTTTTAGGTCTGGGAGCAACACAATGATAAATAGATTTAGCCACTGATGAACTCCTCCACAGAGTCAGAAACACCTTAAATCTGCATGCCTGTTCTTGCTTCACCGGACTGGAAAAATGTGGCTATGACGCTGTGATTAAAACTCAGATGTAGACACACTGTAATCATTGCCTAACTGCCAAAAAAATGGTTTTGCAGAACTATCAGCAAAATTGTCCTGAAGCCAAATTTCTGAACACTGAAGAAACTCTTACTCTTGAAATAGTTCAGGCTACTTTGTTCCCTTAACTACCCTACATAATTAAAGACTGCTTGTTAAAAAGATCAAATGAAACACCCTAGCATGGTGTTCCTTCCATTTCCCTTTCATTATTTATAGTAAGTAGAGCAGTAGTCAAATATTTAACAGTAGCTGCTGGTTTTTTAGTGTCCCATTCATGGTGGAACAATCCAGTCTGAAGAGCTGCAAAGGATTCGGCCAAATGCACACGATTTTGATTTCAAAATTGGTAGCAATTTCTGTGTTTTTATTTTTAAATATTCTTATGGTAAAACACTTTTTATTCTAAGTATGACTTATGTCTGTGTTAGTAACCGTGTCTTGGAGAGATTTTACTAGTAATAAATGAAAAACCTATTTCAGCAACAGTTCTAAGATGTAACAGTATCAGTAGTGAGAAACAACAGTAAACTTAATTTTAAACACAGCGTAAACCATATCTACATAATTCCCAATTAAGAAAATAATTAAGACATTTATGAGAGTTATATGTGTTACAGGCTATATACAAAGATACCATGTTTTATATTTTGTGCCAAACTGAGGAGACTGAAACCTAGATAAAAAGAACATATCACTGCTAGCACAGTGTAAGTGGTGATTTTTGTTCACTGAAAACAGGAGTCTTTCCACTGATTGTAGTGGAGGTGGTCTAGGTCATTGTCATCAGGCTCAGCCTGAGTTCAGAGGTCACACTGCAGTCAAAAATTCATGTGGTGTGATTGAAGATTTTATACTGATCTATTTGCATTTTAAATTAGAATAGAACATCATAAATCCAACAAGTACCTAGATTTTGACTTCATGTTTGGGTACTACCAAATCCTAATGGAAGTTACAAAAAGCTTTAAAATCTGAAAGCAGGTGCATTTGTAAAGAAATGAAACCTCTACTTTACATCTAAGGGATCTTCAGAACGTTTGACTAGAGGATGCTGACACATAGTGCTAAATATATGAGAGACAGTAGGGTTTAATCTTAGATTTCAAGACTTATCATAAAATGTTTTCAAATTAGTAATGTAGGATGCAATGTCTGAGATTCTTCAGAAAGGAGAAAAGCTTCTGAGATCTCACTCAGTTTCTATATTTTTCCATTTACAACTTTGTATCAGACTGAAATCAAAAGTTGGTGGGTGGCTTTGGAAAAAGCAACTTGAGGTAAATTTCACAGAAATTTACTAGGAGGCTTCTCCCCAAGAACTGACATTGTATTAGCACTGAAACTGATTTATAGTTCTGATGAATGAATCAAGTTGACTATCCAGAAGAATTGCTGGAATATAAGGGTTAATTGCCACAAAAATCTTAGAAGATCACAAAGAAAAAAAAAAACCAATAATTTTTCAGTCTGTTAGTGATTGAAATGTTATATTCATTGAGAATTTATTCAGTATTTCTTAACTGAAACCTTGATATGATATATCAAGATGAGATAATTGTACAAAAGTTATCTAGACTTATCAGCATTACACTTCTATCACTGCATGTAATAGGAGGAAAATTTTATTCAGAGAAAGATGACTCTTATCTGGGACAAAAGCCTGCTCTTTCAGCCCTCTATACAGTAGATGGCATATCAAAGAACTTTAGAAAAAGAAAATAGAAATAATTTGTGTTTTAAGTTTTAAAATGTAAATATTTAATTATGGAGTAGATTAAGGATTTTTTTTTTTTAAACAAAGCTACTGAGAGTTGCTATTTTGAAAAAAAAAAAATCATAGATGTTTACTGACAATGTTACTTGTCTTCTGTCCAAATGTGTAAAGTACATTTCTGTTATGGTTTAACTTCTTGTATTTTTTTTGCAATTTATCATGTGTCAGAATTTGTTCAGCTAAATAAACATGCACTTTAAGATAATAAAACAAATGTGGACTTAGTGAAAAGCTACATCACAAATGCTGTTGTTCTGTTATTTTGTTTTGCATTAATCACTGTTGGTTTTATCTACTGTTGTTAGTTTTAAGTTTATTTTGTTTATCATTAAACATCACTGTCATAGCAGAGATTCCAAAATGCTTCTTTCCGTGAACAAGCAATTTGGAATACATATCTTTGCACTGTTACTATGCCTTTGGGCTTCAAAGAGCATTTCCTACAGCTTTTTTAGAATACATTAACAATAATTTTGCAGCAGCAACATCTTCAATGTAAAAAGTACTCTCTGCTAGTTTTAGGGATCGTTCCCATGTCAAGATTGCCATAAACATAGGTGTGCAGAATTTGTGATTATGCCTAGTGTTTATCCTTCCTGCTCACATTTTAAAAAGTAATGAGGTAAACAAATGTCCTAACCTCCTGTCTATAAACATCAGGTAGCTACAGAATAAAATCTTACATTTGTAAATAAACAGGAGAAGCTCTTTCTTGGAAAATTAGGCTGAAGCCACTACATTTGAAATTGAACATAATCTCAGCAGAACAAAACACAATTACACTTGCTCTGCTTTGCTGACTTGAGCTTTAATCAAGCTTCAGCACTCTAGGATGCTGAAGCTGCTGTATTATTTTTTTTTTAAACACATTTTCAGTTTCACTAACAAGTAGGAAGATACCTCAAAGTGAAACATGATACAAGCTAAAGCGTTTAACAATGCACTCGGCGTTTCTGAAAACATCAGAAAGGATGAGCATGGGGCAGAATAGCAGAGAAAAACTTACTGCCAAATCTAAAAAAATGGAAGTCTTCAAAACCATAAGCTTTTATGAGAAATTATGAGACTTTAAATAAATCACTTTTGTTTAAACACACCATAGAATCATAGAATGGTAAGGTTGGAAGGAGACCTCAAGGATCATCTAGTTCCAACCCCCTGCCATAGGCAGGGACACCTCCCACTAGTACAGGTTACTCAAGGCCTCATCCAACCTGGCCTTGAACACCTCCAGGGAGGGAGCAGCCACAACCTCCCTGGGCAACCTGTTCCAGTGTCTCACCACCCTCACTGTAAAGAACTTCCTCCTAACATCTAGACTAAACCTTCCCTCTGCCAGTTTAAACCCATTGCCCCTACCATATTCATGACAAATTTGCAGATACCCACTTCTACTTGATGGACTATACTTTCAAGTTCAAAAGGTAAGACTATATTTTCCATACACATTTAAGGTTATCTAGAGATAGTTCAAAAAGAGCCTTCCATCAGTTTGGGCATGATAAATTATTAGCCTCTTCTTATTGCAGTTTACTGCATTGCCTCAAGCTCTTCCCCATTAGGATATCAGGCACCGCATTTTATTGGTTTCAGAAAGCCAGCTAGGTGACAAAGGCATCAGAGTTTTCAAAGACAAATGGCTTCACTCTGCTGTAACATATCAGCTACAATTCCCCTCTTTTCAGAAGTAGAAGAAATGCCAAAGTTGATCTGACCAGCAGGATGTCCACATCCTGAGGTTAAGTACTAACACAGAAGTCTGAGACCTAGAGTCTGTTGCCAACTCAGTCTGTGATTGTAATTTCAGGGCATTTCTCTTCTCTGGACCTTAGTTTTAGATTGACTATGTGGACATGGAGAGCATGGCAGAAGCGAGAGACGAAGCAGATTTGAAGAAGGCACCAGGAAGCCAATCTTTGTGTGTCAAGGCCTGATATGAATGGTGATTGCAGTGTGTTGAAAACACATCTCTTAGTAGGGATCCAGTTCAGTTAGAAATATTTATAACTGTGTTTTACTGTTACCAGGCACACAGTACATGAAACAGGAGTACTATTGCAAATCATCTCAAATACCACAACAATAAATATCACTACAGGATTGAAGAGAGGAATGGAAAGACTTCACTCATTAAAAGAGGAAAGGGACAATTACTACAAGACCACTGAAGTGACTAGTTTCTGTGTTTTCAGAAGCTCCTATGATGTTGATCTTTTTTTGCATTGATGTCTTTTACTTTTTGTTTCAAGGGCATTTGAAGACTTTTATGAACTAACTCTCTTGGGAGATCTTGTGAACTGATTGACAGAAAGAAGTCAGAGAGTTGTATTCAATGGGATGGAGTCTAGTTGGAGGCCTGGGACTAGTGGGGTCCTTCAAGGGTCAGTACTGGGACCAGTACTATTTGATATATTCATCAGTGACCTGGACGAGGGCACAGAGTGCACTGTTAGCAAGTTTGCTGATGACACAAAACTGGGTGGGGTGGCTGACACACCGAAGGGTTGTGCTGCCATTCAGCCAGACTTAGACAGGCTGAAGAGCTGGGCAGGGAGAAATTTAATGAAATACAAGAGCAAGTGTAGAGTCTTGCACCTGGAAAAGAACAAGCCCAGGTATCAGTATAGGTTGGGGACTGATCTACTGAAGAGCAGTGAAGGGGACAAGAACCTGTGGGTCCTAGTGGAAGGATGACCATAAGCCAGCAGTGTGCTCTTGTGGCCAAGAAGGCCAATGCCATTCTGAGGTGTATTAGAAAGGCTGTGGTTAGTAGGTTGAGAGAGGTTCTCCTCCCTCTCTACTCTGCCCTGGTGAGGCTGTATCTGGAATATTGTGTCCAGGTTCGGGCCTCTCAGTTCAAGAAGGACATAGAACTGCTTGTGAGAGTCCAGTGCAGAGCCACAAAGATCATTAAGGGAGTGGAACATCTTCCTTATGAGGAGAGACTGAGGGAGCTGGGGCTTTTTAGCTTGGAGAAGAGAAGACTGAGAAGTGACCTCATTAATGTCAATAAATACGTAAAGGGTGAGTGCCAAGAGGATGGAGCCAGCCTCTTCTCAGTGGAGGCCAACAACAGGACAAGGGGCAATGTTGGGAAGCCAAGGCATAATAATTTCCATGGAAATAACAAGGAAAAACTCTAACTGTGAGGATGACAGAACATTGGAACAGGCCACCTAGGAGGGTTGTGGATTCTCCTACTCTGGTGATATTCAAGACCTGCTTGGATGCAGTCCTCTGTGTTCTGGTGTAGGTGATCGTGCTCTGGCATGGGGGTTGGACTAGGTGATCTTTCAAGGTCCTTTCCAGCCCCTAAGATTCTGTGATTTTGTGATCTACCTGTACTTTCATGCTAGTTGTTTCTTTCCTTGTTTCATTCATGATGTTTCTTAAAAGTGCTACTTCAGTAATTTCAGCTGCTGCTAATTTATAGCACACTTAGGGTCTTGTATTGAGCAAGTGGATTTGGATTTCTTATAGTTAGAGCACCTTGGTCTTTTTTCAAAACAGTAGTATTATGGTTTTCAAAAGAAAACCATCTTTCCTTCTTCATCAGTATTGTCCTTTCCATCACAGGAAGAACTACTGTCCATGGCACTTTGTGTTTCTTTATCTTACAATACTGGTTTATACATAAGATATAGGCAAGTCTTCACTCTAACATTTTTCTGTAGGCTGGAGATTAAAAAGAAAATAAATTAAAACTCTGTGCCAATTCTTTCCCTCCTCACACTTGTTGGATTGAATGTTGCAGAATGGCCACCTCAAAGCTTTCGTTCAAACTTGTGCAAGAATTTAAAATATGAGCTAATTAGAGTACCTTGTTGTGCTGGTTTAAGCCTCATTGGAATATTTTAATAGAGAAAATTATATTATAGGCTGTGAAAAGGAAACAATGGTGATGTCTACTTCACTCATAGGCTCGCTGAGATGTTTAGGAATAAGTACTCAAAACAAAAGATAAGTCAGTCGGGCTTGCAGCACTCTCTGGGGCACAGCATCTGGGGTTGTCTAGCAACTTCTGACTTCTCCTCTCTGACAATTAATTTCACTAATCACTTTTTTCTTCTAACTCCTCCTCTGGCCGATCCTCAAAACCTTGGGGTAAGGTATAGGGGTGGGGAGAAGGTGGAAGGGTGGTTGGGAGCCCCTCCTGGGGTCTCTGATTTCTGGGAGGGGTGTTGTGTTTCTGTATTACCTTTACCTTGTATATTTCTGTAAATATTCCTGTATATAGTGTATATATCTGCTTGTATATTGTGCTGAGCTGTAAATAGAGCTTCATCTAAACTTCCAGCCAACTGAGTTTTATCCTGGGTCATTTTACAAAGTGTGGGGTGGCGGGTAACTCCCAAACCTACATCACTTGTGGATTAGATTAAAAATTCCAGTGGCACTTCATGAAACAATGACTACATTGCAATAATATAATTTTGAATTTCGTTTGTATAACCAGGAGCAATGGCTTCAACTTAAAAGTAGTTCTAAATTTAAAAAATGGTTAAAAGGAGCCAGATAGAACTGCTGACATCAGGCAGATATACTAAAGCAATCATAGGAAACTGCAGCAAAAAATGTAGCTGGAGAGTTTCTCTGTCCTGGGAGCTAATCAATGAGGTTTCCTTTGTTAGAGTTTAAGCAAGATAGCTGTTCACAAATCAGAGCTATCCCACAAGGATATCCACACTCACTACAGTGCAGCAGCATCACAGAAAAAGTCTTCAGGACATTCTGTGTTCTGAGGAAAGGAAATGACTCTCCCTTTATTCAAACAACAAAGTTTGACTGCAATACTGGTTTTGAGAAAACATTACTGCTGAATATGACCATAATGCATTATGCATGGCATGCATTTCTAAATGAGAATATGAGGGCGAGTTATGTGTAATTCAGGCTTTCAGAAATTGAGGCTACCTCATTCCTGAATTACTGTACCCAGAAGAGGATTTCTCAGCTGTATCATCTGGTACAGAACCATTTCTTGCACATCCTATTATGATGTATACCCTAGCTGCTAGTCGATCAAGCTGTACACTTCCAGCAAGTCCTTGTAAAACATGAGTAAACCAATTGTTTATGGACTTCTCAGACACAGGAAGGCACCAGCATTAGCAATTTCTGTCAATGTAGGGCAAGATAACTACAGAAGAATAGAAAAAGAACCAATTATTTTGTCCAGGATTTTGATTGCTGGCAACAGGAAGCATATTTATGGCATCAACAAATGACATAAAAGTAAAATAAGTTTCAAGTCCATTAGCTGGGATTAGAATTAAAAGTGACTTTCATATAGAATAAGATGAGGAAATTTGATAGATCTAAGAACAAGATACTGCACATAGGAACAAAAATCAGTTCTGCAGATATACAATGAGAACAACAGTTTTCAAAATGTAACTGGATTTTCTGAGAATGGTTGTGAAAAATACTTTTTACCATAAATCAGAAAATGTATTTCTGTATATTTAGTTTGGAACTTTCATTTAATATTTTAATTCTTCCCCCTTTTCCCCCAGCTCTGATGGCAATGTACTCAGCTGGGAGAGGCAAATTATTATCTGTTTGGCTCCAAGGAATTGGAAGGAGTATTTAAGGAAGTGTACCATACATCTGGCTATTCTCCATGACTACAGGCAAGCTACACTAAGGAGTAGGAGGTCTGGTTTCCTCATCTGGCATAGATCAGTAGCTCAGGAGAGTAGCTCTGAAAATATTCAAGCTGTTAGTAAGCTGAAAATACCATTAAATAAAATGTGCCAGTGCTCATTTCCTCTCCCTGCAGTCATAGCTCACAGCCAAATGGCTATGCTCCATTCTGACGAAATATAGGGAAGTCTTTTTCAGACTATGCAAGACCTGTTCTACCCCCTGAGCTGTGTCCAGGCACAGCAACTGAGAGATGCTGCCCGGCACAGACAAGAGCTGTGTCAGTACCATGCTTGCAGATAAACAGCGGAGACTGGTGAGTGCCAGTGCAAAGCCATGCCCTGGACCTAGGCAGTTTGCTGCAGAAGTAAATCTTACAAGCCAAGTCAAGTTCACAACTACTGTCTGGTAGGGCCAGGAGTGACAAGAGTTACAACAGAAGGCAGTAGCGACCTGACTGCGTATTTCCTGAGTTGTTGTCATTTACAAACACCAAAGCCTGGTAGCAATATAGTTTTGCAGCACATTTATATACTCGTGTTTTTTCTCTCAAATTAGGACATAAAGAATTTCTGTTAAACCATTCAGCTTCAGAACTCACGCTTAGCTTGACATAAAATCTATCAGTGCAAACATCTACCTTTCCTCAGCAGAGATCTTTGCTAGATCATGTATGTCCACTTTCATACATTGTCCCAGTTCAGGGCTCGGGCTGAATTACCACGTACATCAAAATGATATAGGCAAACAAGTTCAAAGCAGAGATAAAACTGGATATACTGATACCAGAGACCAACAAAAATGCACCACATCCTACTTTCCTACAAATGACTTGTTGGGTGGCTTTGTTAAGTAAACCAATGACCTGTCAGATCTTCTGTGAAACAGTTTTCTACTCCTAACACTTTTCAGTTCTTTCTCAAATCTGAGAATGACATAGGTTTCAGTGAATACAAGTGCAAGACACAAAGACATCTCAACCACCTACCGCAGTTGTCTTCATCGGCGCGATTCCCACAGTCATCCTCACCATTACAGTGAAGTTGTTGGGGCAAACACTTCGTGATATTGCCACATGGAAAGTAGCCCAGGGGACACCTGACCCCAACTCCAGAAACATGATCTTCCAAAGAGTCACGGATGACTAGATAGAAACAGAAACAATATGCTTACTTTAAGATGTGCTCTTCATTTTTAGTGATCTTTGAGATTATCCTTTCATAAATACTCATTTGAATTTGAATGTGAACATTACATGATAAATATACTAATATGTATGTGATTACAATAGTGTCTTAGATACTTGGTAAAAAAAAATTATAGCAGCTAATAAAAATTTGGCTTGATGTAAAGAAACTCCTCTCCATCCATCCTATTAATAAGATGGAAATACCAATCACGCAAGAAAAATGACCTAAGGTAACCATTTAAATATATTGTCTTTGCAGTAGAAATTAATTTATTATTGCAACACACCAGATGAGTTATGCAGATATGTATTGTGTTACATTCATTTGTGTTTAAATTTTAGACCCAGATAAATCCTTTTATATAAAGTAAAAATTCTGTATTTTAAAACATATTGTAATTTAAAAAACAATTACTAGATGTAAAACTGATCATGGATCAAAGAATGAGGAAAGGAAGATCAAATCTGTGATGTGGTTTTACTGAATTGATACCAAAAGAAGATATTGCTCAGAATCTATTGGTCTGAAGTTCAGATACACAGATACAAGCCCATGCTTTGCAGGAAGTAATTTCACAGAACACAGGGGCTTCTTTAAAGCAGTGCTGAAAGGAAAGGTAGAGGGATGCTGATGAGTGACAGTCAGAGCAGCTGGAAGTCTCTACTCATTCCTCCATTCTCTGCACTAGAGCAGCTCCAGTTATCCACATTTGCAGATGTACGATACCTTACCAGTCCCTCCAGTGCATCTGAGAGGAAAATTCTGCCAGCACCACTTTTCCCAGAAAAAGTACAATATCTCTACTGCTTTTGTAATGGATTGCAGGGTGCCAAATCAGTTTTCTTGTCATACAGGATCAACTTTTTCTCAGAAGCATGCTATGGAGAAGATCTTAAATTACTCTAAAATGACATCTGTTTAGTCTCCAATATACAGGAAATGGAATAAAGCTTCATGAGCACTGAACATTACCTAGTGCTGCTCTTCATGCTTGCAAAACTTCAGCAAGCCTACCCAGTAAGGGACTGTTTCACAAAGGCCTGCTTATTCAATTTCTGAAGTACTTTCAAAAAAGAGTATCACTGCTTCATTATAGCCAGCATTCGAGTTAGAGGGTGCTGTCATGATGATGTGGCTCAGAACCAGTCAGCAGCCAAGTCCCACACAGACATGCACATGATACCCCCCAACACCCCTCCCCACCTGCCATGATGGGGTGTGAAGAAAAAATTGAGAGAAAGAGAGAAAAAAATATGGGTTGAGATAAGGAGATTTTACTAGAAGCGTCCAAAGAGAGAATAATATTATTATTACTCCTATTTGTTTAATGAAATAGTATGTAAGGAGAGTGATACAGATCACAGCACTGACTGTGCTGGCCTAGCCCAACCTGTCCATCTGAATCTGCCCTGCTGTACCATAGTCACCTGCTCAAAGCAACCAGCCAAACATTTCCACCTGATCCTGCCTTGCTGCACTACAGTCATCTGCTCAAAGGAACCATGCTTGCCCCACTGGCTCTCATCTTTTGCAGCGGGCATGATGTCAGTATGGTATCAAATACCTACTGGCTGGCTCAGCTGCCTATCTTGGATGTGGCTCCTCCCAACTTCTTGAAAAAAAAATTAACCAGATCTTAGCCAAACACAAAATCATAAAAATTCCAAAATAAATGATATTTTAAGTTTCATTGCTGTCTTAGACCACTTGAAATACTTCATACCACCACTTATTAACTGCAACGAGATGCTTGTTCAGATTGTAAATTGTTGCTTCTGAAACATACAACTATTTTCCCAGGCAATTTTCATAAGATAAAGTATAGATCTTTTATGCATCTTTCTCAGACTAACAAGAAACACATTATTATACAACATCCAATTCTTATCCTCGGTCTGCTCTACTAAGCAAACCACCGAGAAATGAGTAAAATTATAAGAAATCTCTTCTGGAATAACCTCCACTGTTAAACCCTTGACAATGTTTACTACTGTGGAAAACTTAAAGGTAGAAGCAATATCTGGGGGAAATTGAGATAAATATTCTGTTATTCCCATATGCACAGAGTTATCTCTGCTGTCAGAAGAATCACGCATAGAAAGTAGCACATTTAACGATTTTTATGTGGTTTTGAAAAGCTGTTTTGCTTTTATCCATAGCTGTATAACCTATACAACTATTTAAACAGCCTTTTGCCTTAGTTACATATCCCTTACACCCGTACAGGTATAAAAAATAAAGCTATATTCTATCCCAGCATGAATTCACATTTGCATATTGTTCAGAAACCTCTCTACCATTCTGTGCTTGTATCCAGAACGTTATGTTTAACCTGTTCCACCCCAAAAACAAGTAGGAAAAAGAAAATCTTGTGCAGGCACAGTACTCAGCAAACAGAATATGTGTAGTAATTAGTATCTAAGGTCTCTTGCTGTGAAGAGAAAGAAGACATAGACAACTGAGGCTCCACTCAGTGCAGTTATGTCACAATATAAGTAACTACCAAATGCTTGGTAAAAGACAACAATATGGAAAAATTAAACATAAAAAACTCAAACCCCCCTGCCTCCAAACAACCCTTATATTTTTAAGCTATATACTGGAACCACTCAGACTGATCTGAAAGTTATGCTTAAAGAGGTTAATCTCCATGCAGTTTAAATTTCAAATGATGACGTTTATCTTCTTACAGTACCATTCAATGAATATTGATTGAATTTTTCAGAAATTATTATTAATGAGTCAAATACTATGAATCCCTCAACTAAATAGTTAATTTACTGTCATGGTTTAGAAATCACTCCTTGTGAAAGAGTATATAATCCTTCACTGTGTTTAATGTTTTGAATTCTCTCTAAATTTATATCCTTAAAGATATCTGTTTTGAATCTCTACATTATTAATTTTGTGTTATGTTGGATTACTCTGGCATGTAAATATCTCCCTGGGAAAGAAGATAAGGCATGAACACTTAACTTCATCCCAGTTTGAATCATTGAAAGCACTGATCTTTGTCCACTGACTTTTTAACATCACTTTGTTTATACAAAAAAAGACAGAAGTTTGGACCCTGCAGATTGCAGGAGATTTGTAAATGGAAAACCCTTCGACCATCTGAGGAAATACTTGGCAAAGCTGACAAAGGTAGACAGGAGATAAGACAGCAAAATCTGTTGTAAAATGTCAGATAATATTAAAACAATTATTTTTTGATTTAAGGAAATTAAAATAGTGTCTTTTGTGTGAGGATAGTGGATAAAGATAGCACTGCAACGACATCAACAAAAGATTATGCTTCTTATTTTGCAGCTACGAATTTTCCTGACACAAGTTTATCATTCTAAGATAATGATCTATCACTCTATCTTTGTGATGTAGTATTGAAAGTGTCAAATGTTCAACCTGTTATTGATTTCTCAATGATGGAAAAAACCCGAACCACTCTTCTACTATCTCATTGTCCCTTTTTTTTTTTTTAAATCAGCAAGACCTCCTGATAGAATAGCTCTAAAAATATTAATGATTACTGAATCATGATATATCACTCGCTGGTTCACATTGGTGCTAGCTCAAGAAAAGATAAATGTTATTTTGTACTCCTTTTACGAATCCTTTGGTTACGTCTCTCTCTCTCATACATGTATTCAGCTTTAAAGGTACCTCTATTGTTTCATAGGTTCTCATTCACAGCTAATCCAGCATAGAACATCTGAGCTTTGCTTCTTACCACCAAACTAGCATTGTAAAAGCACAAGATCCCCTACAGCGCAAAAAGAAGTACCATCGGCAAAGCATATATGCAATCAATTTGAGCCCTAGCATGGCTTAATTAAAATAAATTATTTGTGATGTAAAATAAATAATTTGGGGTCAATATTGTTATCTTACACAGTGGAGAGAAAAAAAACTGATGTCCTTCAGAGATAAGGCAAATGTAGACTGATAAAATAAGACTGTAAGTTTTTAAACTCCTTATAAAGAACTTAGCTACAAAGGTAGAAGCTAGAGAGAAGGTGGAACTCAGAACAAATTTGTTTAGGTCCCAGTCATAAAAATGCAAAGCATGAGTCTCTGACAGAGTTGATAATATCAGGTTTGTTTTTACAGACACTCCAAATAAGACTATCTCTTCTTTACATACCACATACAGAGAACAATCTGCTTTCTGGTGACATATAAGTAATTTTACACATTTCAGCTATACTGTATCAGAAATTCTTATTTTTCTCATAATGATCTGAATAAATATTAAAATATTTGCAATGTTTCTTGAACAAACAGAAAAGATACAGGTGAACACCAGGTATTGGTACAAGTGGCAAAAACACAAACAAGGGTCTTTCTGATAAGACTTTACCATCTCAATACAGAGTAAGGTTTTACCCAGTGGTGCATGTTCATGGTTATGCAAATTAAATATTTCTGACTATCTTGTACTTAGGATCCCTCCCTGTCTTATTTTCTTCTCAATTTTCAAAAAATCCCCAAGAACTCATAAGACTTTTAATCTTGTCCAGTCCTGCTGCTTTGAAGCAATTATTGTAAGGCAGACATCTGTGATCTTTCCTCTAGCTTGAAGAAAGTAGGTAAATCTTTTCCTGATAGTCTTTAAAATATAAGATTAATTTACCACTGTTTTCCTTTTTTAAAGGAATAAGTAGGAGTTGCCTTGTCATCTAGTGTAAGATGGTTAGGCTCTTTCCTCTTTCGCTTAGATGAAGAATGACTGTGAAAAGAACATGACAGCCCTTCTCTAAGCTCTCATAAAATGAGATCAGAAGAGGGAATGCATTTGGGAAAGCCAAGAAGAAAATACTCCCAGGAGAACATGGTTGTTCTTCCAACTAAATTGATTCATGAAGCTCGCTAGTATTGTACATTCTTTGAAAGATGGCACATTTTGAGAACACAGACTGCGTCAAAAATGCTATTTGAGAAACCAAATAAGGGACACAGGCACAAGAAGGACATGAACTTAGTACAGCAACTTGCAACTTCCACAAAACAAATGAATATGATGCTGTAATGGGAACAATACTGAGCAGATCAGACTGATTCGCAAGCAATTAAACTAATCAAAGCATCATTACTCATTTCTTGGTACTTGCTAATCACACCAGTCTCAACAGTAATACATACAGACAACACAGTAATGCATATAGTCAACATAGTAATGCATATCTCAACAGTAATGCATGTAGATTCAAATAAGGGCATATCATAACCCCAGGAATTATTTTTTTCTGCTGTCAAAGAGTTGAATCACAAGAAGACCAATTGTCATGAATCCAAAACAACTCTCAAGTTCCATCAAATATGCTAACATGTTTTTGTTCCCTTTGAGTAAGATATCAGTTTAAATTACTGGGGCTGAGGAGATCCAACTGTTTTAAAAGAAAAGTTCTTAGATGACAAGACCATCCTGCTGAAGAATCCACCCTGTACTTACTGTGAGGGAAAGTTATTTTACCTGCAAATATCCAAGTTTTTCAAAGATATCAATAAAAAAATATCAAATGTGGGAGTTTTCCCACCCTTCCATGACTTAATTTGCTCTATTACTAGGCACAGTGGGAAATGCTCATTGTATTTGAAATGCTCATTTTGAAATAGAATGTTTTCTTCAACTGAAACAGAAAGAATTAACAAAGAAAATATCAAAGGTGAAATCAATTTTGCTCATAATGTTTGTGCTAACCTGGATACTTCAGGATGATAGTTGATTAAAAATAATTCCTATTTCACTGGAAGGAATTTGGAGGGCATGAGACCTGGCTGTAAAGAAGACCTTATAGGCCTGTAAACTTAATTTTCAAGGATAAATCATTGGAACAAGGCTGTAAAATAAGTTTTTAGACTATGAATTCCTATAGCTTAAAAGATGATTAATTCATGGTTGACAGAGAACAATACCAAAAAGTGGTTGACCAGTTCTGATTAGAAGTATTTTAATCATCAAATGGCAGGAAATCAAAGAGACATAACATAAAAAAAAAAAAAAAACCAAACAAATTGTTGCCTGAATTTGCCCATTGCAATAATATCTAGGAGTTAATGATATTTAGTTCAGTCTTACATTAATTTTCTTGGGTTTGTTCTGCATCATTCAGCTTCTTCCCATTAAACAAGAGAATTTTGGAGGAGTTCTGATAGAGGCTAGGATGAACTTCCTTTTCATGAAGGAAATGTGTAGTGAACTCTTGTATTCTTGTGTTTAACTTATTACAGCTTTATCAGTGGGAATGCACTAATTTTTTTTTTCAGTATGTACTTTTACAAAGACCTAACCCTGATACTTCTTTTAGGAAATGCTTTCTAGTGATTTCTGTGAATACGTAATGTGAATCTCATACTATTAAAATTACTTCCATTAACATTTAAAAACTGTAGATAAATGACATATTGAAAATATATTTTAGTTTCATACAAGAATAAAAAAAACCAACCAACCAAACAAAACCACAAACAGTTTATGTACTTGAATTCTGTTAATGTACACATTTGGAGTAACCTTTAGGATGAAACTTGTAGACTGAAATAGACCTTGCAGTAGTGGCAATAGATAATTTAGCTTTAGTCCTTGAGGCATTGAAACAGTGGCTTAAAAGATTTAATCATCTGTACAGGATCTCCAGAGTAGTATAATTAAAGTGCTATCACTACATTGCCTTTTCACTAATTTGCTCTTCTCCTCATCTGTTCATGGATGACGTCTATAGCATTTTCTAAATACCTGTACAGTAAATGCATCGTCTTTGGAATTTTAGATTTTGTTGAGTGTAAGTGATACAGTGGCATTTATTCTGAATGTCAAATGGTTGCAACAGCTTGATCTTTAAAACACTAGCAATTTTTAATATTTTAGTTCTTGCTCTTGCAACCAGAATTACACTTTTTGGGTTAATTGCATTACATTTATCTTTAGTAGGCCATATTAGAAGCCATTCCAGGAATATACGTAGTACTTGAAGTACACAGACTTTTGTGAAAGACCTTGTATAATATTTGCTTTCATTAAACACAGCATAGTGCAAAGCATTTTAGCACAAAAGATGCATCTATTATGACTGCCAATACTGCCTATCAATCAGGTCATTATCTTGGATTTTAATTTCAAATAGTACCTCTACATCTTGTTACAAGTTTCACAGTAGCTTCATTTCAGAAGTGTTTCCTGAGGTAGAAAATTTGTACTGTCTTTTAAAAAAAATAAACTCCAACCTCATAACAACATTACTGAAGTTAGTTACTGGTTATGCCACAGATTAATTCAGCCTAATTAATCCAGATATAATCCTCTTTGTATAACTGGCAGATAAATCCACTCCAGGGATGGAAACTGCCAGTAGAGCAATTCAGATTGGTTATGTGGCACCTTGCTAGAGGATTTGGCTCTTACAGCTTTTATTAATTTATCTTTTTGTTTAGCTTACACAGAACTTAAAAAGATTCTGACAGAGAGAAAAAGCCAAAAGAGACAATATTATTTGAAAAAGCCCCAGTATGTAGTATGATTAATTTTATCTGAAAATTCCAATTTTGTAGGGCATTGCCAGAGGATGAGGGCTCAGCACATTGTCTAGCAAAGACAAAAATTAATGAGCAGACCTGAACTTTCTGTAACTTCTTTTCCTATTTTATTTCTTCTTCTCCAACACACAAAACTATATTGGACAATAATTTCTTTTCAGAAATAAGTTATGTATTCTGATATGATTTTCAATAGAAAAAACATCAAGGTAGGCTTTCCTTTGTTCTAGTATTGTTTTGCTTTGATCTAAATCCTTTGATTTCATGCGTTTATGTTTCACAACAGTGGAATATGAAGTCTAAAGCTGGGGAATTGAAACACAGACTCAGAATGGCTTAGGTTGGAATGGACCTTACAGATCATCCACTCCAGCCTTCCCTTCGTGGGCAGGGATGCCTCTCAACTAGACTCAACTGCTCAAGGCCTCATCCAACCTTAACCCTACCCCAGGGATGAGGGATCCACAACCACCCTGGACAGCTTATTCCAAAGTCCCACCACCCTCGTAGACTAGGGTTTTGTTTGGGTAACATTGAATATAGAGCAAAAATTGAGACATCAATGTAAACGTGGTAAATATACTGTGTTAGTACCAACACACCTGAAAGATCCTCAAAAAAGTGATGGTTATCCATTAAAATCAGGGGAATCCTCCCAGAAGCTGATTCTTCCTCACAGTCACTGATAAGTATGCTTGGACTGGACAATAAATGTATCCTACACTTATTTTTCTGTCTTAAAAGATTCTTAGTAGTAAGCTAAAGAGATTAAAAAAAAAGGACAAATAATTTAAAATGTATGTTATCCAAGAGGATCTAGGTCAATAAATCAGTGCCCCTCAACCAACAATCGTTCATGTCATCTAGATAACCAGCATTCTGAATTAAGTACATAATGACAGTAATTAGAGATTACTGTAAAGAAATTCACTTCAGACTTGTTGCATTGCAAAAGTTAACCCAATCAGCCATATGTAAAGTAAGCAAATCTTAAACACAGATTAGTGGAAGCTAAATTAACAAATAACAAGCATTTGTAGTATGTCTCTTAAGTTTCCACGTAGTAAAGGTAGATTTAAGTGACTTTCACGACAGTATCATGTACAGGAGAGAAGTTTGTGTGTGCATTCATCAGTGAAAGTAAAAAGAATTCCAGAAGATGAGACAACGTATTTGTAGAAAAGCCCTAAGAAAGTTGCAAGAAGAAAGAGAATGAAATTAGAAAGGAACAGGGAAATGACTTGCTGATATTTTAAATTGTGTGACGTTCTCAGAGCGCATTATTTGTAAACGAGCAGAATAGCCAAGAATTATATGATGTTGGGCAAAACTGTCCTTCCATTTTTTTATCTCCCCTCCTCATCTTTTCTCCCTCTTCACTGTCCCAGAAAAAAAAAAAAAAGGAAGAATTACACAACTTAGCTGTAACTTCTTTCATATCAACTTTGTCATGTTCTTCTGATCGGGAAAAATCAAATTAAACTGGAAACCAAAATAGTAGAACAAACATCTTGCAATGTTGATGATAGAAAGATAGATGAGAACATCTAGCTTGATCGCAGGCAGAGGAAAAGAACCTGAAGGGCTTCAGTGGGAGATTTTATTCTCTCATTTATCCTCTTCTTTTGCCCTTTAGCCTCTTATTTTGCTGCAGTGTTGTTTGAACTAAGCAAGCTGTGTATCAGCCACAATTTTGGAAGCCGCAATATGTTTCCTCTTATCCCAAGGAACATATCTTGAATACATCTTTGCAAGATACTCTCAGGTAATCTTTTTCCTTTGTGAGACTTGGAAAAATAAATAGCACATTGTAATGAATAAACTTCTAAAGATGTAGTTAATCTTTGTCAATCATATTACCATTAACCTCTCTAGACTAATCAAGGCATTTGACCTACAATCATGTGGCTTTTAAATTCACTAATGCGATAATTTCCTTTCCATACAGCACATTAAGTACCAGCCTCTGAGCAGGTGTGTTACACAGGAGGAGACATTTTGCAAGGAGACAGTAAGCAACAGGACCATCTTGAGCTTCCTTCCAGCTTAATCAACCAGTGCATAACTCACCAAATGCAACCACTTTTTCTGCTCAGTCTCAACTTTTCCTCACTTTGGCTACTTACTTCAAATCAATTCTGGTTTTTTTTGGCCCCACCACTAGTTTCCCATCCTCTCATCTCCTTCTGTCTGTCTCACCATCCTCTGACCTTATTGTTCAGACACTCCCCTCTCTCAGAGCTCCTGTCTTTCTTAGTTAATCCATTGTTTCCTTTCCTTGTCTTTAATCTCCCAGACTAACAGTTTTTCCAGTTTCCATTTTGCCTAAGTAGCATCAGCCTTTCTTCTCACCTCTCTGCTCCCTTGTCCCAGCTTCCTCTCCTTTTAGCCACTGCTTTTAGTCTCCTTGTTTAATCTCCTTGTTTAGTCCTTCCCAATGTATTTTCACCTCCTCTGTCTTTCAGACACAACAAAAATGACTTCCTGATTCTCTCAGCTTCCTACACCACCTCATCATGAACCAGTAATTTCAAATTTTGATTTGATGTCTTCAAAGTCTAGGACACATGGCACCACTAGGAAACCCTTGCCAAGACTGACAGTGTCAGTTCTTCTGACAAATTTCACACTGGCCTGTACCATCCAGGAACATCCTTTAGAAAAGGTTGTTTGTTTTTTACACTGCTGCAATGCAGCTTGAACAGGCTTATTAGCTCTAGTGGAATGGTCTGTCAGAGGACTTTGAGACACAGTGATTTCGTACAGGGATAATACACAAGTCCATTCTTTCAAAAAAGTCACTGTTTAATAGAAGACTAACAGAATTGTTCAACATAGGCAAAGTTCCTCACTTTCTGAAAAATGCAAATGATTTTGGTGAAATTTTGCCTGTCTCAAGGTGAAAAAAGTCCACATTGTACACAAAATTTCAGAGCACATGGTTCAACTCTGGTAGAGTTGCTATAAACAAGACAGGTTTGCAGGCTGGGTAGCCTCTAGTGCTGTTAATGGAGAGGTGCAATCAGCGTTGTCCTTGCAGTCCTTGCAGACAGACCAGGTGATACTGCTCTAGCTTTCAGAGCTTCACTGAAGCTCTTCGGTGGACTTTTTGCTATCTTCTAACTAACATTACAGGAATTGTTCCTCAGGAAGTCACCTTTAGCCCTGATTTTTTGTCAAGATATTACTTTTTGTTTGTCCACACAGATATATAAGATATACATTGTTCTTCTAGTCACAGAGAAGCCAGTCAGATTACTGCTCGAGTTAAATGAAGGCACAGGGAAAATAACAAAAAAAATATTACTACACAATGATTACTTGAGCCCCTGCAAAGACTGAAGTAATTTCACTTTCCTATTTACAAATCTGGAAGGAATCTTTACATTTGTTATGAATTATATAAACAAGAGCACTATCCTGCAGAATTGTAAACCTGCACTTCTCCAAACAACTTGGGATGGTCTCTTTCCCACAGTTGACAGAAAACATTTGGTATAAGAGAACTTGGCCTTCAAAACAGCTCTCACATGCACACAGCACCAGGAGGACTAACAAATTTCAGATGGTTTTAAGAAATATTTCCTTGGCATTTTAAGGGAGGGTAAGGGAATGTTAAAAAAAAAATACAAAGGAGAGAACAAGAAAGAGAAGGGAAGGGGAACCATAGGCAAGAGCAGATACAGGGTTGTAAAACTTCAGGTAAGAACACAGAGCATATAGGGTTGGAATAGTAACCATTGCAACTGTTTTTCACAAGGAGCCTGCCAAATCCCTTTTGGAATTCACTTTGAATAGTTTCAGATACTCATGTTCTTCTGTTTTTCTACATGATTGATGAATTAATTGTTTGAGACTCTGTCACTTAGCCAAAGCCCAGGAGGGTGGAATAGTTTGTTCCCAGAAAGCTAATCAAAGTGACTCTAAAGACATAAATATACATGCTGGTTGTTGCAGCAATTACAGTGGATTATTTTACTGACAGAAGACACAGCAGCAGCCAGTGCAGTGTGAGTCACAGTTCAAATCAACCTAGTAGATCACGAGGGGAGATGAGCTACCTAGGCAGAAGTTTGTCTCGGCCAGTTCCACAAGTGCAGTCTGAAATTTACATTGCTCCGTGTTACAGTTGATGCTGTTGCTCTCGTGAAAGTCATAGTATAGATGCTGCTTTATTTTTAAAGAACCCCTCTACCTAGTATAGTATATTCCACATGGGAAAATAGTCAGGCCAAGAGTTGCTGGTGCATACAAAGCTTCAGTTTGATTACTGGGATTTTGGGAGGAAAGGTATTAATACAAAAATATTTAGTGAAGAATATGAAAGAAGAAAGTGAAATAAAAGAAGCATTGGAGTAATTCGTGTGCAAGTGTAGCATTGAATGGAAAGCTAAGCAGATGTAGATTGAATAAATAAGTAAGACAAGAGTAGTTTTTGTACAACAGCTTTTTTTCATTTTACTTTAAGAATTAGGAGCATCTGTGAATTGCAGAAATAAAAACAAAATGAAGCAAAACAAACCCCACAAGTGAAACCGTGCAAACAAAATCAACACAACCCCCCAAAAAACAACAACAACAAAAAAAACCAACCCAGAAGAGCAAACCCAACAAAACCAATCACAACAACAACAACAACAAAAAACCTCTATAACTAAACTTCTAGCAGTCCAAAACCAATAAACCCAATTTCTAAGCGCTACCATTCCTACTTCAGTAGTATTTGATTTAATATCAGCTGGCCTAAAGAACAGAAGACAGCTTAAATCTACTTAATGGATGAAATCAGCCAACTTGTAACTGTAGTTACAATTCATGCTGCTGTCTGAAACTAAAAAAGGCAGTGAACTGTGCACTGAGGTTAGAAGTGTCACTAAACACAGACTCATTTAGTGCAAACCCAAGTCCTGACAGGCAACAGTGATTCCAGACATGCAGACACTTTAATTTGTGACTGCACTGCTTCTCTCTTCAACAAATCTAGACAAGACAGATGGTTTACTTGTAAGTGTTATAAACTGATATATTTGATGAGCCAGTAACACCTAAAAAGGTAATGGCCATCATAACTAAAATACTGGAAACTCTGTAGTCATTCAGTCATCTATCTTATTTTGCAATATGGTTTAATATATTTTGATAAATTGTGTAAATTCCACAACTCATATGAATTTAACCCATCAGAAACTATGTAAATAGTAATCTGAATATTTTGTATGAATGTTTTAATGTTTTGCAATTTTGATATAGAAAGAAAGAATTTAAGAGCCTTAACTTGTTTGAAATCCTTTAACTTTCATTCTGCATACTTTGAAGTACTATCTTTAAATACTAGGTTATTGCATGTATAACATGGATGTATATGAAGATGACAGGCTTGATAAGATCTCACCACAGTCTACTTATTTCCTGGCATGTTAGTATCACTGCTGTTTTTTCTTTGTTTGCAGTTCACATGTTATTTTCCTTGAAAACTGCTTGTAGTTTTTCCATAGGTTTATCTAAGCTTGGCAACTGTAAAAGTACCTGTAAGTGGAGCTCTGTTTCCCAGACTACTAGTATGGGAAATATCTCTTACAAATCTTATGTTAAACCACGTAGCATGCACATGTAAACACCAAAAAGTTCAACTCAGAAGCAAGAAAGGAAGCATGATATTGTCCAATACAGAAAGTGGCAGAATTCAAGCTTATGCTCCTATTAATTTAATAAAATAGCTGATACCGCAAAGGGTAGTGATTGCATCTGCAAAAATCAATAAAACATTATTTTAACATTGACAATACCACAAAAATCAAATCTTAATATAAAAACTACAACTAAAGAAATTGTAATCATTAGGAAATCCAACATAAAGATTAGTACTAGCCACTTCTTAGGGACAGTTTTACCCAAATCGAAAGCAGCACTTACATGCAGGGTACTTGAATTAAATGAAGAAAATATTAATAATGCAGAAGGTCAGCTGTAGCTACCACCACACTGAAGGGATTTGCATCTGAAGGAAAACTTAAGTTTAATTCAGTCTTCATCTTGCATGCTGTACTGCCTATCATGCTGAATCATATGGTAAAAAATTCCTGTTACCCTCACA
This sequence comes from Ramphastos sulfuratus, assembly GCA_013399055.1. Taxonomy (NCBI): domain Eukaryota; kingdom Metazoa; phylum Chordata; class Aves; order Piciformes; family Ramphastidae; genus Ramphastos; species Ramphastos sulfuratus. Next base: position 235,063 of record WBNM01003843.1, on the reverse strand, counting down.
ATCTACTTTTTGAGAACTACAGATTCTAGTAACACTGCACAGTATCACTACAAACTACTGAACCGAGACAAAAAAAAAAAAAATGTATTTCAAGGCATCTGAAGTTAGTCAGTCCCATATCTATGTTCGTTAAATATTTGCAGCAAGTATTTGTGCAATGGTTAAACTCTTCCAATTTCAGCTCATAACTATTAATAGTAACTCTCAAAAATATTTGAGTCTTACATGTAGCTAGTAACCTTGCTAGGCTGCATTACACTTTGATTCTATCAAAGAATAATTGCCATGAAGAACACAGACACACACACACACACACACATATATATATAATAAAAAAAAAAACCAAAACAAAAAAAACCCCAAACCACACTATTGAAGTTTATCAGCTATCTGCTTTGCAGTGTTCAAAACAAGAGGAAAAAAACAGGTGTACTTACCCTTGGTACCAATAAGCAAGAACATCCAGAAACAGCATTTGGTTGTCATACTCATCCTTTAGTGAATAAATGAAGTCAACAAACGCTGCTCCTTAAACTGCGCACCAGCCAGTGTGCTGCTTGTACAGTCTGCTTCTGACAGCCTACTCAGTGCACGAAGCAAGTTCCCTTCTCTCCCTTGCTTCCTCTCTTGTGCTAGGTCTCCCTTACTCTCCTCTCTGGCACACACAGAGGAAAGTTTCTGGGATCACAACAGCTCCTCAAGCTCTCCCTTGCAGAATGGGGTCTGCTCTGCGGCAGGAAAAGGCTGAGCTGTGTGCAGGGACACAGGTCTGCCCCAAGCAAAGCTGCTGCTGCACAAAACACAGCCAGAGAATTTTCATCAATAGTGAGGGGTTTTTTTTTGTGTGTGTGTGGGTTGGGTTTTGGTGGTTTGTTTGTTGGGGTTTTTTTTCCTTTTCTTAAGTGTCATACTGTGAGATGTCTGAAAAGTGCAGTTTTATTTAGGCAAATCTATTTGAAACCAAACATTTGCTATTATTCCTGAAGTGAGGGGAAGTGAAATTTATAAACAGAGTCCCTTTGTAACAATGCAATTACTCACTGAAATACAGAAAAATGCACAATGTAATTTATTTCAAATAACAGCATGTCACTATTTTTACATGTTAACCATTCTTCATGTCTAAAGAAAATAATATGAAGGAGCAAAGAGGGATGTTTGGAAACATGTACTGTATGAAAATAAGATTTTCCAGAGATTTCTTCTTGTTTAAATACTTTGAGGCATTCTTATCTGGCCATTGACTTTACTGTTCCTAGTCACATATACAGTCACATGGTTAAAAAAAAAACAACTTTTTTATGATGTGAAGGCTAACACTTGTCAACATGGCAAGATATATTTCAAAAGCAGTCAGTCAGCTGAGATGAATTCAAGATGATGAGCAGCTAAATCAGGTACCTCAGGAGGAAAACCTTGCAGATTAAGAAAATATGTGCATGCATTAACACATACATGAAACAGTGAATTTAGAGAATGGGAAATATCTATATCATAGGAATTGTAATGCTTTTGGAATAGACTATTTTTACCTGATAATATAATAAATTAAGCAAGCTGTTTCTTAAAAAAGTAGTCTGACCAACTACAAAAGCTGAAGATTTTGTAATACAGGATAAACAGGGAAAACCCCAAAATGAAGTACATACCATCCACACACGTTTTCTGAAGCTCAGTCCCGATGGGAGTTGTCATTTGCCAGCCCTCCTCTTTTTCAAAGACAGCTTAGCAATGATACTCATTAAACTTAATTTTGCTGCAGGCATTTGCTCTATAGAAAATTCACTGAGACCTCTCTTCTAAATTTCTTATACATTCATAATAATACATAGAGAAGCAGCAGCACTTTCTAGCCTGTTGTCTCAGTGTGGTTATATTTAAACCAAGAAACCTGAGTTACAAACACGCACATTGCTGAACTCTGGAATGCAGACTAGAAAAAGGAGGAGAGGCAAGCTCATTCTTGGATCAAAACATGACATAGGACATTACTAGTTTTTGAAAAATAGTTTTGTCTTACCTTACTTGAAAACATTTTTAATTCTTTGAAGAAACATTTCTGTGCATTAGAAAGACAGTAAGTACTTCCTATCTAAAATCTTAAAAGCTACAAAATTTTTGTGTTTTAGAACTCTTACTTCAAGAAACAGGTTTTATATGATAATTCCTTACCCAGTGTAAGACATAGCACATCAGAATTACATCTTCATTTCAAGAAGATATTTGACATCATTGGGATGGTCAATATCTGCTTGTACTTCTTACAGGAATTCCACAAATGAAATTACAAAAACATCACAGAAAAGCTGTAGTATGGGATAAGACACAGCATTTAGCTCTGAGCATGTTAAATTGAATCCACTGAAATAAAGAAGGTGCCATTTAATTTCTTTACTGGTTATGAGAAAGGCTTGCAGTTTGACTTTCTGTCTTGGCATCTATCTGGCACTGGTCTAAAAAGTATCTAAAATTACAGTTTTAAAACGTAAACTACTTGTCAGTTCTTTGGGGGACACCACTCTATCCACCTGTGCCCTCAGACATTCAACCAGTGTCATGCCACCTCCACTCTAAAGTAACAGGCAATATTAATGAACTGTTTCGCTAAATCAAATTATGGCTTTTACGTTAAAGAGAAGTAGGCTTATATTTCCATAAACAAAGTAATAGAAAGTAAACTGAATATATGGGGCTTAGAATTAAATAATGCTGATTTTGTAGCACTTACAAATGTGTTATTGGAGTTCTAGCATGTTGTAGTCTTCTTTCTATAGCCCACATTAGGTGATATGTAGAAGGAAAATTCATAGACGTAAACAAAACAGTTGTATGCATCACAATTGTTAGTGTCACTAAAAAACCAAAAATATACTAAGCTGCATATAAATCATTGCTACTGTAGAAATAAGTCAAAATTCCATTTCAGCTTCTAGAAAAAACTAGTACTTCAGTACTTACAGACTGAAGCTGCTGCCTTGGAAGTTAACAAATAATTCACCTCAAACTCTGACTCTAGCATGCTTAGTGCTACAGCTGATAAGCTTCAAGCAGATTCAGTACAGGTAGAGGCGAAAGTATCTCTAATTTTTTCTCTATATGGGGCAGATGGCTGCATAGAAACTCTACTTGTTACCATGCTGCTTCAAGTATTGAGTAGTTTATGTCTTAGAGATGTTTCTGTTGTTTCCTAAATGTGGGAATTTTCCTTGGTTTACTTAAGAATCAAGAATGCTTTATGTCTTTTATCAAATCAAAAACCCATAAGACAATAGGTATGTCAATGATGATTTAGTAACTAAAAGTTGCTCATTAAGCACAGTAAATTTTCAGCTGAAAGTACTGGCTAGATTGTCAGCTATGTTTAGCTGCTCTAGTGAGACAGAAGAAGTACAGAATGAAGCATCAAAAGAAAACTGTGCCCACGTTGCCATCCACTGTTATGAAGAATACGTAGTTCCTATTTAGGAAAAAATACACCAAAAAGAGAACTTCTTGTGGTTTTTCAGCTATTTGAGGACTAAACTTTATGTTTTGTATTATAGCCATGCGAATAATTAACATACAGATAAGGCTTCAGAATACATCTTCTAAAATGTGAATTGTCCATTATGTACATCTGACTTACAGTCCAAAAGATTTAACCGTGCAAATGAACATAACTGGCTTGATTATATTTCATTTACATTGTTTTCAAAGCTCCTTGGTACACATTCCAGGTAGCGCAATTGAGAACAAGACAATTACATTTTAAAGGGCAACTATTACCTTTGGAGTACATATTCCTCATTTAATGTCTACATCCAGGGGCCCTGAGTTCAGAGCAAAGCAAACTAAAAGGCCTCCTAGGAAAAATACAAGAACATCTAACCAGTCTAAACATAGAGAGAAGAAAAGATTTCATCTACAGCAGCTCTTCACAAACAGTAAGATGCACTGCAGTACTCTCTACGTATGTATGCACGTATGCACCTATGCATCTATCTATCTATGTATCTATCTATCTATCTATCAAATACATTTGTGACTCAGCCAGTACCGTAAGGACGTGCGATCGTTTCATAGAGATTACTCTTCCTTATTGGCCATTTGCAGACTTTTAATAGGATTTACCTCCCAAAGCCTGAAGGGGCTGGGACATCTGGCCTAACAGGCATCAGTGCTGCAGGGCCTCCTGACTTCTCATTCTCCTTTGCAAACTTTCTTTATCAGCATAGTTACAGATGATTTGGGATTACTGGCATTTACATCTGGAGAAAGAGGAGAGACTTTCCTTTGCTGAAAAAAACTATCTGAGCTAGATGTTCTCTCCTGAAGGGCTTTAGTACAAAGACATCATAAACATTTTTTTTTTTACCCCAGTACTCATGTATATCCACTAAGTGTCTCAAAACAGAAAACAGTTCAGCCAATTTTATTTTAAGCTAAAGCAATTGTATAAAGTTTGACTCTAGTGCCAGCTCCCAGCTGAAGTGTGAGTGTAATTCCCTTTTTACAGGGTGGGGAGCACAAACAATGAGTTTCAGTTTTCCATGGGTGGGGAAATCAGAGAGAAGGATAATTCAGAGATGAATATTTGTCCTTTACACATCTTTTTCTGTTTGTAAATTGGATATCAGATTGACTGTAGACAATGGTGCACAAATAGCAGTATCTAGATAACTTTGAACTCGTTGAATTGCTTTCCTTTCTTCTGCAAAAGTACTCTCTGACAATGGGTGGTTTGGTGACCCTGTCCAGCTATCCTCCTCTAGCTAGTGTGCAGGAATGCAGTCAGAGCAAACTTACTCTCTGACTCTCATTTTCTCTGGTTTTCTCCAGATGTCTGTTCCAGCTGGGTGTTTTGACTAAATCAAGTAACAGCTCACCAGAGCTCAGACTCAAAGATGCTGCTGGAATGTAGAAAGTGCATGTCTTTCAAAGCAACCAAACATAAAGGCTTTGCCAATTATATCTTTTCCTAATTAGCCATTTTCTGTCTTTTAAGTTTTAATTGACTAAAGATCGCAGTGGTATTTCTATGGTTGACATAGACATGATGCTAATGGCTTGCGTAAGTTACTATAGCACTTGGGAATGTCATAGGAATTGTATATGACATCCTGCTTTTACAGTGTAGCTTTTTTCCCCCATCTTATCACTGTCATATTTGGGGGATTTCAATTTCTGTTCTACAGTATCTAAGCTTCTAGAAGAAAGGCAAAATTTCCAAATATGAATAGCTGAATATACAATAACAGAAGATGTGAAGTTCATAAAATGCTCACTAGGAATATATTTACATATTTTAACATGAGATGGCACCCAGAGCACAACCATTGACAACTAATTCACACTTTGATAGAGTGAACTCTAACATCAGTGAACTCTAACATCATGCAGTTTATTCAGTTTTGATGAGGCAAAGCATTTTGATAACTGAGCTATGAAAAATCTTTGTGTCAGAGAATTACAAAAGCCAACTTCAAAGCCAAAGAGAAACAGTTGTGTGGTTCCAGAACTGGGCTGTCTATCACCTGGATTAAGAATTTACCCACAATGCACTCCAAGAGCCTCCTGAACTGCTTACTCATTCATGCCTTTACATGTGAACTCATAACATTCTCTGTGAAGTATAAACTGAACTGAGAAAATATTTAACTGAGATTCAAGAAAAGGAACAGCTAATTAAACAAACAGGATAAACACATGTTGAAATAGAGAAAAGGGGGGGAAAGAAGATGACAACCCCCCTCCAAAATATCCCAAAACCAACTTACAAGAAGTGAGTAGGAAGAGGGTTACAGAATGAGGAAGCAGGGCTTTTTAAAAGGTAAATATATAGTATGAGAAGATACTAACAAAAGTAGGAATGAGTGAAATGAAGAATGCACTTGAGAGGTTATTTGCAGGACTATTCATAAGTGCAGTTTGCCACTGCTGTAAAGAAAATAAACTCTGTAAAATGAATCTACCTTTTTTGAAGTAGGTATGATTTCTAATCCAGTGGTTTTTATGTAATACCTTAATTTACAATTCTGATTTTTTCTTTCTGCAACTGCCTACAGAAAGGAAAAACCAGAAAGAGCAGTGAAATTCAGAAATCACAAGGTCATTGCTATATAATTACAAGTGATACTAAATGACATTCTCCTAATGTTCATAAATATACAGGAATAAATTCAGTGGGACTTTGATTTCATTGTTTGGAGTGCAATTTAGATTTGCTCTTTAACAGACACACATTTAATGTAATCGGCAAAGTGTAGTATTTGTCTGTATCTAATACTGCAGCTTTTGAGAAGCATAAAATGAAAATTGCTTGACAGATAGGGAAGATGTTTGTTTTGGGAACAGCTGGTAGCTTGTGGTGAATGAGCTTGCACTCACAGAGGGTTGGTTTGGTTTTTTTTTTTTTTTTTAAGGTGAGCTTTTTCTTCCTTTCCACCAACTAAATTGTACATGAAAAAACCCCCGTATTTCTATGAGCAGCTTGAGCCAAAATGAGGAATTGATTTCAATATTAATAGTACAGTCCTAAAGCACTGGGAGTAACATAAGTGGAGAAAACACTTTCAAAGTAACTGTGCACAATGTATGGTTAAGCCATATGAAGTTATGACCTTAAAATCAGAAAACAAACAAGAGAAAATTTATTTTGAAATACAGCTAAACCTGCTAGGTTTGTAAGACTGAGTGGTAATTTTATAAAATCAACTTTTCAAGTGAAAATATTTGGATTTTTTCCCAAGTGTTTGGCTGACTTGCACTATAAAAATCTTCTTTCCCCCCTTCCTTGGTGATTTTTTTTCCCTATTTTTCTTGAATATTGTAATAGCATTAAAATACAAAGTCTAATCTTAATGGGCAGTGAAAGAACATTTAACTATACATTTATCCTTGTTTTGTATTTTATCCCAGGGTGATTTCTATGTTGATTCTAGAAAATATCTTTGTGGCAGTGATAATATGACAAAAATCCTAGACAAGTGCTTGAGCCATCAGCATTGTAGTGGCATGCTGTATCTTCTGCTACCTTTCTGGTCTATTCTGGGATTATATTTTGTTCAGGAGCATAGCTTCAGTTAAAAGAAACAGCTTATTCTTTTCCCCTTGAGCCATTGTGCACTCCAAGACATAAGAGAACTGAATGACATTTTTCACATCCTGCTCAAATGCTTTAAAGATTAGGCTATGACATGAAAGAAGGCAATACCATCAGTACTGGTCAGTGCTGACATACACTTATGTTAAAGGAAACAGCAGGGGCTGTCATTGTGCTTTGTATGAAGTTTGACTTTAAGTCTCCAGAGGGCTTAGGTAGATGAATACCTAGTTTCTGGATCCTGTAGAAGTGAAATAGAACTTGCAGGTGCTTTAAGCTGAAGATAACAAACTATGTCTCCAGTGGCCTGGAAGCAGCAATTTAGGAGTGAATTTTGCTTCTATAGATGTTACATGATTTGAACAGCCTGATGCCTTTTTTAACTTCAGCCCCTATTGCTTTCTTAAAAGGTGCGGCACATTTCTACAGGCTTTCGTCTCACACAATTTAAAGTACATTTTTTGATCACCTACATTTCTATCCATTGGCTTTTATCTTCAGGCCCTTGAGGAAACACAGGTTAATAGTTAACATCCATTTTTTTGATTTGGTAATCACCAAAAATACTAAAACAAATAAATAGGAACAAATGGGTAGAATTCTAAGAAACAACAGCTATCATATTTCTGAACTATGTATGCTTAATCCAGGCACAATTTAAATGTCTTGGTAGTAGTGTTGGCCTCCTCCAGAACAGTATTTCTCTATCAATATATAAAGCCTCTACATTTTTAATTGTAAAGCATGAATCAACATCTCTGTGATGAAATAGTTTCAGCACAAATAATCAAAATCCAACAATACAGTGTACAAACCCAAAGCCTTACAGCAAAGGCAGTCAGTGTAAGGACTGTCTACACTCAGGACAGATTGGTACCTTTCGAGAATGAGGTGAGAAATTAGCTTCTTTTATAGAAAGTGCTTGTAACTTGTCTTCTGAAAATGTGGTGAGAATCTATACAAATATACATCTGGCTTTAAAAATCACATAACTAGATTTTAATAATGCTACAAACAGTAACAGCTTGTTTTAAGCATAAAACCAGTCAGGCTTTTGGGATGTCCTCCAAAGGCCACAGTACAGTAACTGTCCTGGATGATGAAAAAGTGGCTTAAGTGAATCTAATTTACAGCAGCACCTTCAGGTGTCACATAGGTTAATGTCTTTATTTTGTCAACTCCATTAACACATTTTGTCACAGTTAATGCTACATCCCCACAATCACCGAAGAACTGCAGTGCCCAAACTTTTGCCACAGCAACAGTTTGGACTTCACAGCCATGTGAAACACATTTGGCAGTGAAAGGCAGGTAAAAATGATAGCCCTGAGGCAAAACCCTCCTGATGTGACCATTAGGAAATGCTGAAGAGAATGAAGTGCTTTATGGTCTGGCCTGTCTCAGGACTGGAGCAAGCAGTACTTGCTGCCTTGCATCTCCCTTGAAATATTTTTTTCCCTCACCTTAAACTATGTGTTTCCTCATTAAACACCACTGGACAAAAAGTACACTTTTTATGCCTCTCTCTAACTACTCAGTAATTAAGGCATTGCCCTAAGTCATAGTAAGATAGAAGTCAAATTCCTCCATCTTGCAAATCCTACAGTACGGGAGGCATTGAGAGTAGCATCTCTGTGTCAGGAAGAATTAGGTACTTTGTATCAGGAAGCAACTGGGAAGGTGCCATCAGGCTTAGCACTGGCCCTGACATGGGAATGGTAGGATCCCAAACCTTCTCCTCCAGTGAAACACAACCACACCTCAGCGGCAACGTCTGTGACCTTCAGCTACTTCTTACACTGTAATCTCATAGTCACAAGTTTTCCCTCTTGTATGCAGCAGTCTCACAGGTCCTGTTCTGTTAGAACGGCCCTGCTGAAGGACTGGGCATTTGCTTTCAGCCCAAACACTGTACCCAGCAGGTACTCAGCTTGTCCTTTGGACAAGTTTTCCTCTCTTGTTTATTGACTCACAAAGTGAAATAAAAAATACCACAACATGCTTCAACAAAGAAGCTGTCACCTTTAGGCATACTTCCCTGCATGTTTATTACATATACTGAATTGTTACTGTGTCTTTATAGCATCTGTGTGTAATTTAGCAAAACAAAAAATGGTCTGAAAACGTTGACATGTTTGGAGAAAATGCAGCTGCGAGGAGGCTCTGGTCTGAAAAGCTGGTGCAGTACAAAATAAAAATAGCAGGCTTCATAAAGCAGACTTCATAAATCAGAGGTTTCTTCTGGGATACGGATCTAAAATAAAAAAAGCTGAAGAAATCTGGCAGCTCCTTAGAGATATGGTGTTTAGAATAAAAGTGTAAACAATGCTATTCTGAGGAGAAGAAAGGCAGAATAATAAAAAAAATCAGCTGGGTTTAATCAGTAGCTTTTTGTTGTCTTCTACTATAAGAAGAGACTGTTAGGGAAGTCAAATCACATTGCTGAAGATAGTACAAATACATAGATCAGGCATGCTGGTCAAAATCAGATAACCAAAAGGACAAACTAAAAAGAGACATCAAGGCTAATGAGAAATTGTCCTTTCTTTCTAAATTGCATGTCCAATAGGGCTGGGACTGCGCTTATTGATAAATGTATTGTAAAGGATATTTAGTATAACTGAATTTTAGTGTTCAGTGCTCTCTATATGGTTGTTTTCACTCCAAAGTCCACCACAATCAGGCATCCAACATAAGGAAATAAAAAGAGGACTGAGAAGGTAAAGAACATTTGGGCTATATGTAAATAAGTAAAATATGTTCCTACTACTCTGTCCCAGTGATCTTCACCCTAAACTGCCTTGAACGTCTGGCTGAGTCAATGAGAGAGGTTTATGGTTACCTTTGAAAACAGGCAAGTGCATAAATACTTGACCTGACCATTAAAATTTATGGAAGAGAAAGTTGAAAACTAGGAAAATAGTAGAAGAGCATTAGTGAGTCATTTTCTGTGGTTTATTGAAAGAGAGATCAAAAGGTAACTTGATTATGGTATACAAACACTACATTTGCTGGGTACTAATGGACTATTTAATGCAACAGCAGTTAAGAGCTGAAAGCCAGACAAGCTGAATCAAGTGCATGGCTCTCTTATAACAAAGATAATTACTCAGTGTATTAAATGTCCACAAGAAGCACTGTATAAACCACGTTTTAGTCAAAACACATTATTTGGGTTCATATGAGGAAATTTCTATATAATTATGTATGCTAAATTCCCTCTTTCCTAAAGCTATTGTTTGTGGGCTTTAAGCCACTGAAATTCTTATCTGTTCAGATTGCAAACAACATCTGGGACCATGACACTAAGCAACAGTCCTAGATTACATCTCAGAATAGAGAATATACATTCATTACTTATTATCTGATCAGAGTTTGACTATTTTTCTGCTAATTTTTTTTTGTTTTATAATGAGCTTATAAAAGCCTGAAATGTCATCTAAGTACAAATATATTACTGTGGCATGCCAGATACTATACTGTGGAGTCATATTCATCACAAATGCTGTGCAGAAGCCACTGAGAATTTGGGAAAAAAATATTTTTTATTTCAAAGTATGAAAACATAATAATGCTAACCCAAAGTAATCCAGTCTTTTTAGTGCTGACTAAAGAGTGGTCCCTTTTAGCAAAAGTCCAACCTAGGATATGAAACTCTAAGTTTCATAATACAAGTTAAGGTTTAGTACAGTCCACATAACAGTTTATTTGGTACTGTTACTCAATAGTTCAAAAGTGTTGTCAATTAAAAGTGTGAACAAGAGCTGAAGATAGGGGCATCTTCAGGTGTGAATCTGTAATTTATTTGGAGCCAGCAGGTAAGGCTGGTGCAAAAATAGAACAAACAGCTTTAATTAAGTCAATAGTGCTATTGAAAACTTGCTTTGAAGCAGAATTTACCATGACAAGAGCTCTGACAGTCCACATTAACCACTCCACAGAGGTAGCAAGAAGCATCTTTTCCTGTGTGTATACCACAAAGACTTAACTATAAAGGTTGTGCTATGACACTATGATGAAGGCGTTACTGCACACTAGTAAAGGTAGAGGGAGGATCTGAACCGGTCAACATTTGATGTTTTTTTTTTTTTTCCCCCCGTGTGTGGTGGTGGGGTTTTTTTTGTGTGTGTGTTTTTCTTTTTTTTTTTTTTTTTTTTTGTTTGTTTGTTTTTAAAGGAAATGTCCTAATTATTGACAATTTCCAAGGAAGAACTAGTGGTAAAGTTCAGACTAGTCAGGATTTCTCTTTCTTTTTCAGCAGGTTCTTGAAGATCAGAACAAGGCAAGCTCAAGCAATCAAGTGATATCTATTTAACTGGCCTTATATTTGTGGTTTTTTTCCTCTCTCCCCACTTTGGAAGGTGTGATTTTCAATTAAAAATTGACTTGCCAACTTTCTAAGCAACTAAATATTATGTAAGTTGCAGCAATAATGGTCAGCAGGTTTTAAAAATCTTTATACAGGTAGAGAAACTAATTTTGGTGTTGCACGCAACCTTTTATAAATGCTTAATTTTGTGTAAAAGAATATTTCACACATACATTCTCTTGCTCCTTCTTGGTTTTTTTTTTTTTTTTTTTTTCTTTTTTTGGTGCACTACCCCTATCTCTTTTCAAAATCACTAGTATTTCCTTGGGACACAGGTAGATCAAGCACTACGTAAAGAGGAAACAAATAATGCTTTTCTGCTAGCCTCCACATTTTCATTATTTTCAGATTCACTTTTGTGTATCATTTAAAAGAACTGCACTTTTTATATATCCATGTACTGGGAAAAGGAAAAGTTGAAAGGAATCCTGTGGTGGTAGTAGCCCCTCTTCCCATTTATTTGAAAGGAAGCAGAAAGCTACAGTTTTGTCAAAACACTATATTAAACTAATAAGCAGTTTCAAACAATCAATGCAAGCCAATTAAATGTGACCCCACATTTCTAGACTAACAAGCAGAGAGTTACATTTAAATTGAAAATTTATTCAGCAAAGACATAAATCCCTCTTCAATGTGGTCTATAAAATTAACCAAGTACAATATGTCCTATACAGATTAGCAGTTCCCTCTCTGTAGGGGCATAAAAAAATACAATCATCAGGCAGTTTAAAGCTCTGAAGTGTATTAGGACAATGTGCCTCTCCAAAAGAAAAATTGGCAAAATGGCACGTGACATGCTAGGTGATCATTCAGAATCTCCCTATGTGGCATGGACAGTGACTGTGTGCTGCATCTCTCATTTCCTTTGCCACCTTGAGATGTTAACCCTCTTTTACAACATTGGATATTGGTTTCTAGGCTCAGTTACAGTGAGAACACAGACAGTGTGGAAGACGAGCATGCTACAGGCATGCAGAAAACAGTTGGTAGTACTCACATGATGGAAGTGCTCAGACTTCTGTTGTGTGCTGTTCAGTTGTTTTCTTAAGAGTACAATGAACTTTATGTGGTATCTGCTTGAATCTCCTTTTACAGTCACTAGATTTGTTGATCCCACTAGAGATGGCATTTAGTCAGTTAACGTAAGCCATCTTAAACAGATCTAGGTCTTCCCCCTCACAGCAAGAGTCTAAAATCAGATGCAGATAGTGCAACAGGTCTGGCCACAGTTCTAAAACTACTAAACAATATGCCATTCCCTAATCGGGAATAAGCTATTTGCCACAGCTGGTGAGTAAGTATTCCTGATTTGTAAGATGATAGCACAGCCATCAGGCTTGTCCTGATAAAGAAGTGTTGGTTTATGCATGGGCTTAAAGTAGAAGTCACTACATTCCATATGCTTCATGTCAGCATCCTTGCTGTCTAACCTGTTGGTAAATTCTCCAAGCAACAGTCAAAAAGAGCTGGGCTGCTATCACAAAACACTTCTACAGGGATCTGAGGCTCTGATCCAGCACACCAGTAACGTACAAGAACTCTTCAAATGATTCTAATGACGCTCATATATGGCCCAGTTTCTTTGACTAAGACCATTAGCGGAAACTCTGTAATGGTTGCCCTGTAATGATTCGGAGATCAATATTTAGAAGACCTCCTATCACTACTGCAGAGAGATGAAATTGAATCATGTCATCCTGACTGGGCTCTAAATGTAGATTTTTCCAAAGCAAAGGTATCTGATCAATTCAGGTGTTTCATCCAGGGAATTTTATTTGGCAAAAAATGTGGACAGCAGACTTCCTAGCATTCCCAGTTACTCAGGCATAGAAACAAACAAGACTATTTTTGCTGGCTTGTATCAATAGCACCTTCTCTCAAAAAAAAAAGTACAAAATAATGAGGTAATTCACATACTCCAGCTTTAGTCATCTAATTGAGGAACCTGGTGTTCCTGTGCACCCAGTAAAATTTACAATGATTAGTCAAGGTTTCTTTTGGGAAAATCAACAGATGATAGAGAGCTTACTTCTATATATGCATTCCCAGTAGTTCTTGGGGAGTCATTAAAAAATGCTGGAAAGTATAAAATAAAATTTAGCTACGTTTACATTTTTACTCATACTCACCAAATACCATGCCTGACATTGCACTTCAAGTCTGCCAGATCACTTTCAGTTTGGCTTGAATTAATCTGTCTGATGAAAACAACCATTTCAGTGTTCCTATCACATTTCTTCTTTTTTTTTTTCCTTCTCTTTGCCCATGACCTCCTATCCTGAAAAACAAAACAAAACAATTTTTTCCCCCCCACATTACAATCTCCTTGTGTAGAAAGCTACACAAGCTTTTGCCCAGAAATACTTCTAATTCAAGCATATTGCTTTGGGGGTGGGGGTGGGGGGGGGGCGGAAATCAACTGAGGTGTCCTTAGAGTTTTCTAAATATGGTTTTGACAGTATAACTTTTAAAATTTAAATTTTAAAATATTCCTGTGTACACAATTATTTTAACAGCAAGTAAAAATGTAAGAGTAACAATGTTTTGGTTTATTTATTTATTTATTTAAAGAGAAACTAGCTGCTGGAGGCATATAACTTCACCTGCTTTCAGTTGATTCTTTTTCTATTTGTACCTGTGTGCTTTTGACTTCCCAGTGAAGATGTTTACAGTCAGTATTTAAAAAACAACACCACCACCACAACACCACCCCCCACACACACCAAAACACAATAAATATTACTTTGATACATGTAATTCACTTAAGCCTATACATTTTGATCAACACATCATGTAATTTTTCTCTAATTTTGTTCATCAGAGTCATTCCTATTTCAAATATTAATTTCTTTTTTAGACTCAGAGAGAACATAGCAATAATGAGTAAGTGAAGCACATGCTTGGTTACCTTGACATCTGCAGCTTTACATGATACATAGGATTGTATGTAATGGTATTTTCCTGTTGTGAAGGCACCTTTCTTGTTGTGTTGCTAGCTGTTAGCGATGGTAAGTACACTGTAAATAAAAAAAAAGATGGCTAAAATAGCAGAGAAAGAAAAATGCTACCTAAGAAGTTCTTTACAGTGAGGGTGGTGAGACACTGGAACAGGTTGCCCAGGGAGGTTGTGGCTGCTCCCTCCCTGGAGGTGTTCAAGGCCAGGTTGGACAAGGCCTTGTGTGACCTGTACTAGGGGGAGGTGTCCCTGCCTATGGCGGAGGCTTGGAACCAGATGATCCTTGAGGTCTCCTTCCAACCTTACTATTCTATGATTCTATGATCTGAATATAAAAGTTTGGTATAACATCAAGATACCACTTGCCAGTTACTATGCAGCTACAGTTGTATTAGTCTTAGGGATTATCAAGATGGGCTTTTAAAGAGTGATCACATCGTGTTCATTATTTTTTATGTAGGCTTAGATGTGCCCTTATTGGACAGTTTGTGGCTAATAACTCACAGATTCTAATGCTTAAAATGGGAGGGAGGGGTGGTGTTTGTGGGGGGAAAAAAGAAATCCACAACGGGAAAAGAGAAAAGAAAGGAAAAACTATGCAGTGGCTACCTGGGAAGAGAAGCAGCAGTCTTCCAGGTGGATGTCCCCCTTTTGATGTTCTCTGCAGTGCAACACATGTTCTTGCATGATATTTCTTTTCACAATAACTCTACAGTCTCTGCCAGAATCTTATTCACATACCACTCTGAGCAAGTGCAGGTGTTTTATGCTAGTTTGCTGTTCAGTTCCTTGTACATCCCTGTGTAAATTAAGAGTAGAAAAATCAGAGGAAACAAGGAGTGACTTACACTGGTAACAGTTGCTTCCCATGAGAATCTCCCATAGCAATACTATTAGGCTTTGCTTGAAACAATATTGGAGTCTGCGAGTGAAAAATGCCACAACTTGCTGTGACTTTGGTGAGAAATTTTTTAGCTTAAAGAGGAACAGTAAATTCCCTGGGCATTCTGGAAATCTGATCCTTCCTTCCCTTCCTTTGTCTCTCATTCTCTCTCTCTCCCCCTTTCTCTCTATCTAGAACACACAATTTAATTGCAAAGGATAGATAAATGAAGAGGATTATATGTTGTGCAATGCTTTTCCTGCAAGAGAAGTTAGAGAATTATGACTTTGATCCTGCAATCAGCTTTGGCAGCATCAAATTCTAGCTAGCACGTGGGTGGGCAATAATACAAAACCACAGAAATGGAAAACAGATTTGGTTTAGACTCTTCTTTAAAAAGCCCAGCACTTTCCTGGGCAGACATTTTCCTTAGCCAATTCATTCTAAGTCTGAGGAAAAGGCATCAATAAAAAGAACTGTGTTGTCTCTCTTCAGGTATGCTGGACAATCAGCACTGATCGAGATGGGCAATCAGTGTTTATTGATTCATTCACCATTTTCCCAGACTTAATGGACTGAGACATAAATAGCTTAATATGCTCTGGTTCTGACAGAGATGTGAAATAAACTTGGGCTTTGTTTTGTTGTCTTTCCAGAATTATGATCTTCCAATATTACAAGGAGTTAATGTATTTATCTTTAATTTTCTTTTAATATATCATAAAAATTATTATCCTAAGGAAGCAATGAAAGGACTCTTCGTACAGGAACTTTGGAGATCAGTTTCTGAATTCAGGAAACAGTTTTTTATTGTATTCTTGTTACAGAAGAGATGGTGCTGTTTTTATTTTCTTTTTCCCTCATTATTTTTACTTGTACCCATCTTTTCTACAGAATTTTCTTAGCTAATATTCTGTTTTCTTGTTTCTGCATATCACATTGATTTTCTTATTCATCAAAACTCTCTGTCTTGAGAGCTATGATTCAAATACTTACATGTGACCCAGCAGATGGGTATAGTGGTAGTAGCCTCAACTGGACTATATAATTACTTTGTTCACCCTCAAGAAAGTGAGAGGAAAGCCAAAACCCAAACAAACAGACAAAACTCCCACAAACATGTGAAGATTGTTCCAGAGTTTTAGCATTTGACTGGTTATAAAAAAAAAAAATTCTCACCTACTTCTGTTGCTTTTAATAGGGAATGACAGAATATTTAGTTATTTCATAGATAAAGAATGCTGTATACCTAAGCTTGTTACTGACAATGTGGTTTATGAAAAGCTATACTGAACCTCACATAACATCTTAACTGGTAACAGAAAAAAAAAAAATATGCAGCATCTCATGCTAACTACCAACCACTTAAAAAATGTCAACAAACTAATTTTCATAGTATAGCTGCTATAAATATCTAATTTACACCGATTAAAGGATATTTCCCCCAGAATATATTTTAAATGAAATTTATCTTCCAAATTAATGTAAAACTAGCTTTTTTTCTTTTTTCTTTCCTTCTCCTTTTAAGCTTTAGTTGAATCGTATTAATAATCCTATTCATTTTCCATTCCTAAAATTTTCAATGCTTGTGGTAAAACTGAATAGGCACTCGAACCTCTACATCATTAAACTAACTTCATATTTCTTTTATCTGGTCAATAAGGTTAATGTCAGGAAAGAGGACACCTACAGTAAGAGTTGTTTACTTACTTTTAGTGTTACAGAGATCTAAGATAAAGTCATTATTCTTGCACTTAGTTATGTGCATGCTCAATAGCACCAGCATACTCTTACCTTGACATATAATTACTAAAATTATCTCAGATCACAGAGGAAATATGAAATAAACAATGCAACATCCCAACTCATGTAGGACAATCATACAAATGCAGGGTGTTAAAAAAGTAAGGCCTTTTGAGACCACTTTTGGCACAAATTTCTGTGTACGTTGACATGCAAAACAAAGCCACTGAGAAAAATTAATTAAACTGGCAACCCTCAGACAGAAAAAGGACTGAATCAAGCCATTTTCTGACCAGTATTTCTTTAAGTATGTTGGTGGCATTCCTTCCAGTAATGTTTCTGTTGTAGTGCCTGGACAACTGCAGTTTTAAGTAATGACAGTGGCTGTCCATATGATTTAGTGGATATGTTCTAGTTTTACATCTTTGAGAATGTCTGATGTCAGAATGTAAACAGAGTAACTTTTGGTAAGAGACATGAATTAAAATGAAAGATTATGAACCTGGAATATTGAGTAACTGATAATTACACTCTTTGTCTTTGTCTGAATATTGCTAAATCCAAAGTAATTATATTAATTTTGATTAACCATGCTAAATTATCTTTCCCATATGTGAATAACTGGTTTTGCTTTGAGAAGCCTTTAACAGATGGATACTGTTATCACCTAATATTGAAGTAGTAATGTAAGTACATTCTCAAGAAGTCTTTGTTCCTGTGACAGGCTAAATGGGGAATGACGACATGGTTACTTAATTAAAATTTGTTTGTTGCTCTTATAATGGCAAGTAGCAGCTCTTCAGATGGAGCTTCAGGGTGCTAGGGAAAGGAGGCAGACAATCTCTGACCTGGTCCTGATCTCCTCTGGATGGTCTGTGTACCTCCAGGACTTCCTGTCTTGGCAGGAGACTTTCAGGTGTAGGCAGGATGTCTTGTGATGTGCAGCCTCAGCACGATGTCACACCAGCTATGCAGGTCAAACGCGCAGAGGCGTTTAGAGCCTGTTTCTGAAATTCGAGTTTCCAGGTACTTCAAGCCCAAAACATCAGGGCTAAGCTGGTCTGAAGCACAAGGCAGAGCATGTCTGAGTAGAGAACACAGAACAGAAGCAGCACACAGTGAGGCAGAGGCAGCACAGCTGCTCGCAACTCAGCTCCATTTATATTATTTGCCTGAGTTTAATGCCTGCTTTGGCCACAGAGATTCACCAATAAAAAAGGCATTTGCTAAACTGACCATATTAGGTGAAACCAGGGCTTGCTTACCCTTATTTGGGCAAGACACTAACAAGTACCTAAACACCTGTGGGTACCTGTTCATCACTTTAGGAGAGGACATAACGGCCCAAGCCTTTGTTTTCCTCCTGTCCTTGCTTCCCCATCAGCAGAAGGGTGGGGCAAGCCAGGACATCTAATAGGTCTATTAGCCTTCCACTACAGCCTGTAACATGAGTCAAGAAATTTTAGCATGAGATTTATGCTCCTGTCTGTCAGGTGCACTGATAATTTGAATGTCTTTTAACACTTACATCTGTTTCCTTTTTTTAATAGAACAGAGACAGCTGTTGTAGGTAACAAAGAATTCTGATGCATGCAGATAGTAAGGATTTATGCTTTATTTTGGTGCAAGAGTGAACAGAACACTAAGAACCTCAGATAGAAATATCCAGGCACATTAAAAGCATTCTTGGAAAGAAACGTTTATCTGAATGAACTTAACTGACTCCAGAGAAAAGGTATAATTATGTTTTGAAGAACTGTATTATAACCTCACTGATTGCTATATTATAGTTATGACACAAAAGCTAAAACATTTTTCCCCCCGGTATTCACTTTCTTTCAACCTCTGAATCTAGCCTGCCTACACTTGACAATAGAGCTCTGCTAACAAAGTTGAAGATTTGCAACAAACATTTATCTGAAAATACTTTTGCATAATGTATATTCTAATATTTACTTGGTACCTCAAATCTTGAATTCTTAAAAAAGTGCAGAATTGTTCATATGCTTCTAGATAGGTGTGTACTCCTGTGCACAACACTATGACTTCAGGTCACAAAACGATGTTATGAAAACAGATGTATTGACCATTTGTCTACCTAGTAAATGTTAGCATTATATTATTTATTTAGATATATTTCCTTATTTAGTAACATCTAGTGTAAGAAACATACTAGGTAAATTATGTAATTTTTATTCTTCAACTTCCCCAAAGTAGGTTTCAGGGCACATAGTGGCTCTATGCAAGGTGGGCTTTGATGATAACTATTTAATTTTCTTTTACTTTTATCCCTATTGAAAAGGTTGGAAAGCTAAGCATTAAAAACCATGTATCTCAGCAGCTGCACTTTAACACAGTGATTTGAAATATGGGTAACACCTCCACAGTAAGAATAAGCTGACTTAGAATATAAACTTGTGTGTGTGTCCACCCAACTCAGAATTTAAAAAGTGGAATTTATGTATGTAAAAATCAAATATTCACTCCATAGCTCACCCTAGTTTCCAAGATAAAAAAAAACCCAAAACACTGGCTTGCCATTTTAAAAAATATATATCTAAGAGTACAGAACAATCAGCAGAGAGTCCAGAATATTGAACTACACATAGAGGATATTTACCTTCTGCAGCACCTACCAAACATTCTCAGAAGGAATGGAAACTAATGAAATGGCATGAATGGGTGATCTTGGTAAACAAATTCTTCTGCTGCATGTGTTTGCTGTGCAATTTCTAACCTTAAAAATTACAGAGAGAATGGAGGGAGAAAACAAAAACAGAAAGCATAGCTGCCATTTGGCCAGCTTGCAATTTATAATGTCAACAGCTAAGCATAGAACAGAGCATTTGCACCAGCATGGTAGATAAGATTTGTCTCCTGTTCCTTTTTTAATATATCTCAGTATCTGACAGTCAGAAGTTAATAATCAGTTAGCAAAATAGTTTACAGATAAAAGAGACGTGCATGTCTTGCACATACAAGATACCTACTGAACAACATTTAATTACACCATTTATTAGAATTATGTGCTTTGAATAAAGCATTTGTTTTACACGAGTGATTAATTTTCCCTTTATTCAGCTGTCTCACTCCCAAACACCAGATCACAGACTGTTCTTACCTCGCTTGTAGTTCTCAGAGTATTTATAGAAATGGTATGCTCTGCCATTGAAATTTGTTTCTTCCTATCTCTTCTCTCTTCCTTATTCTACTCCTGTAATTTTTAATCCATTTTTTCCCTTCCTTTAACCTTCCTCCAGATTTTTACCAGTGCCTGTGTATTTTCCTCTGCTCTCCCCTTTCCCGTGCTCTTTTGCTTTCAAGTCCCTGCCTTATATTCCCCCATCTAATTTCCTTTCACCCTGTGTAGCGGAGTTTGTAAATCATATAGAAAACAAAGCTGTTAGTGCCCTCCTCCAGGTCTTCATGAAAGGCAATCTCAGGCTCTGAACCATCTGTCCCAGAAAGCAACACGACATTCTTTGCAAGACCTTTGTTTTTCTTCTGGGACATAGAATCACAGAATGGTAAGGTTGGAAGGGACCTCAAGGATCATCTAGTTCCAACCCCCTGCCATAGGCAGGGACACCTCCCACTAGTACAGATTCCCCTGCATGCTCCCCTAGACTTAATTTGAGGGGTGCACTCTCCCCATACTTTCCAGGGATGAACGTATGTTTCATCCTCTGCATGCAATCCAAGCTTTGCTGCTTCCATCTTGGGCTAGTTATACCTTGAAAGCATTTCCTCCTAACACTGCTTGCCTTTTCTAATTAATGTTTTAGATGTGTTTCCATCTTCCCAGTGCTTATTGCTTTTCTGCATAATTTACTTGTGTTTTCCAGTAACGCTTCTATCCCTGTCACTCCAGTTGTTCTAAGGTAAGTAACTGTGTCCTCCTCATGAAGTGAAAAAATCCTCCTATTACCCTTCAACTGTTCGCCCTGCTTACAATTTTCATTGAAAAAGTTTCTATTAGTCTTTCCTTCCCCATCAGCTTTCCTTTCAAAATGACATTGTTATAATGTCTGTGGGTGTTAGATCAGCCCTACCTACCTTTGAAACCCTGTGCTAAAATCCTTCCTCATTGAAGTTTCATCTATTTTTGTCCAAACCTGGAATTTCCTAAATCTATCATATTTATTTCTTGCTGACTGCTTAGGCCTTTTACTCATTACTCTTCTAGCTCCCTAGCTAGATCCTAGACTTTATGTCTTTATTAATAACATTTCATGCTTTGAATAATTCCCTGCATTCTGCAAAACTCTAATTCCTTCTTACAAACTCTACTCTACCTTTTCTACCACAAATATTGGTGCTTTCAGCACCAATGATTATCGTGCCCTCTTTTCACTGCCATTCTTTGTATGTCTGTTAAGATCTCCAGCAAGGTGGTGTTGAATGCCTTGCTAAGTGGTAGTAATTTCTGTCCTACAACTGCCAGTTAGAACAGACATATAGAAACCACTGATAAGTTGCTCATGGTCATCCATGTGGTCTGTAATTAGTCAGTCAAAAAAGAAAATGTCTGTTTGAGGGACATTTTTGACACAATTTTATATAACTGTGTTTTAGAGATGATGTCTTTTGTTACACAGGGTTACATCTGGTACAGAAACTTTGTATCCCTAGATTTATGTGAGGTGAGTAGCTAATTTATAGATGGATAAAAGCTGCATGTTAAAATGTAACGTGATTTTAAGATTAAGAAAAAAAACCCAAAAACAAACCAAACATAAAAACCCAAACAGCAACAAAAACAACCCAAAAACCTGGAAGTTCCTAAAAGCTCAGAGTTTTAAAAGAAAACCAACTGCAACTGAGCAAATCTGTAGTTGCCATTTCCTATATTGCATGAAGCTGTCAAACTTTATGTTGCTTTCAATGAAAAAAAATTGTGACAGAAAACAGCATCACATAACATCACTGGATTTACTTTTTTTTTTTTTTTTAAATACCAGTGCTAACTTTTGTACCAAGGCTTTATAGGAAAAAAATCACAGCACAGACCTATCAGCTTCAGAGCTCTCCTGTCCTTTCTATCAACAGTTTCAGCATTTTGGAACATATCAACAAATTACATTGACCAATTTGTTCACAGAAGCACAAAAGAAACCCGTGGCAAATTACAGGCATGATGTAAGCTACAGCTAATAAAGTCATATTGAGTTTGGCTGAAATGAAGGCCATTCTATCCAAAAGCAATACAATGAATTTCTTTGCTCAGAAAATTCAAATGCAGAATAATTTTGTGTTAGTTTTTTTTTTTCCCCAATCTTTAACTGTGTGACAATTAAAAAAAAAGTTTAACCTGGTGAACTCAGTGATATTGCAGTTGATTTTAGTTTGTATACACTTTGTTTAAAAGCAAAAGAGGAACACAGTTTCCCTTGAAAGCTATAAATGAAATTAATGTGGTTCTTCAGAGAGATTATTTCTAGTATGGCAGGAAAATATTTATAATGGTGATGTTTAGAGTTCTTGTGCAGTGAGTGCCATCCCATATTATTCAGATTGTGTTACACAGAAAAGCTATGAGGATGGTCAAGAGAACGGAAAATCTCCTTCAGGAGAAAAAAGGCAAAAGAACCTAAGGCAAAAAGTGGCTGGAGCTACTTTCTGAAAACACTTGGTGCAGGTGCAGAGAGTGGACATCCTCATGAAACACTGAGAATGTGGAAAAGATCTGTTTATGATAACAGACCACATCAGCTTGCAAATACATGGTTAATAAGTGGTATCAAAAGTTTAAATAGAAATAACTACACTTTGAAAGGCATCAAATCATTGCTGCATGGAGTCTGTGCAACAGCTTTCCAAGTAAGTACGAATACAAAAACTGATGTGGTTTTAAGATGAAAACTGTTGGCTATGGGATAGGTTTTATGATACAATTATCTGTGCTGGCAGGTATCTTGGCAAATAATCGAAAGGCTTATTTCCAGATCAGTGGGCCCAAAAGTCACATATTTTTAACACATTGTAAATACTAATGAAACATTTAGGGTTTTTTTTTTTTTTTTTTTTTTTTTTTTTTTTTTTTTTTTTTTTTTTAAGGGCTTTCCTTCTAGGCTTTCTTTTGATGTGTACTATCATAGCACTAGAAAATAAAACAAAAAAGTCACCCTATACAAGGCATGAGGCTTCAGGGTTAAGGAGACATGGAGCTTTGGACAGTCTATCTTTTGGACATTTCTGCTTAACCGTATCTCCTTTGGCCTGCTTAGGTAGCACAGAAACATAGTGGACTAGTTAACAGACGTGATATGCATATTCAAATAGTATTAGATACAGGAATAGTAGCTAGTTGGCAATAGCTACATTCAATCAGCAAGAACTACAGGCTACTTTTATTATCACCAGAACAAATACAACAGCACAATATTTAAAATAGTAAAAAAAAAAAAAAACCTAGAGATTTTTTAAAAGCTGGTCTTCAGCTACAGAGCATGATTTTTTTTTCTTTTCTTTCGGGATACATCTACTGACTTGCATGAGGTTTTGAGATCACAAGCAGAGTTAATTTTCTTCTGACATTACCTAATTATGAATTAAAAATAAATTCCCTGAGAGGCTTCTCATAAAATTTCACCAAAATCTGAAGGTGGAAGGGAGGCTGCCCTCATGACTCATTGCCTGAACCAGGTGACTTGTTACAGACACTGTTGAAACTGTTATACACTAACAATTCTGTAGAGGTCAACTCTTTGGGAGCTTTTGTACTCAGAGTGAAAAAATACAATTCCGACTGGAAGACAAAACATGCCATTCTGCCTCTGACTACAAAGTGAAAAGGGGTTGAATATTTACAGCAGAATAAATTAAAGACTTGGTGACAGCAAAAGCAAGCTATTAGTTTCTTATTATATCAAAGTTCTTTAAAGGCATTTCTCATAAATGGATGAATTTATTATTCTCAGATTTCTATAATATGCATCTCAGGACTTAGGTGCAGTACTTACTACAATGTAGATACACCTGTAGGATTACCAGGGCATTGCAGGTCGTTTTGGAAGCAATTCTGATCAGATCAGGTCAGTTGGCACTTCTATGAAGCCTCATTATAAACATAACTTGAAAAGTTAAGATAAGCATGGCAGAGGAATCTCTTCTATGTATTTTTCATGTGTAACCTGCATATTGAGAGATATTGAGAGAATCATGTCCATAAAGAATCTCTTACTTGAAATTGCAAGACCTTCCAAGCATCATTTCATAGACGAATATATGGAAATAAAAGAAGTTTTGTTTTCTCTTTTTGATGTCTAATATTTCTCTATATGTATCAAAAAGCACCCCAGGATGAAAAAGAAAATAAAACAAGTTCCTCCATAATCACTTAACCATACTGGTAACACTGCTAAGAGTGTTGTGTTAAGGCTGCCTCATTTGGGTACTGATTTTAGATAAATAGATATTGAAGTAACTTTATATTAATAGCTGTGCCTGATAATATTTTCTGATAATAACTCAGAGCTGAATCTGTTTTCCTTCTGCATATCTAAGCCTATTTAAGAATATAAATTTATATACATAGACTAACAGGATTTTTTTAAATGGATTTTTATCTAAGACTTACAAACATCTGTTCTAATATGCCTCGACTTTGATGGTTTTGGAACTAGAATGATTAGCACATTTATATCTATCCATTGACAGGCTGTGATTTTAATAAATCTTATTTTCTTTTGTAGAGACTTAGAACTTCTGCTCATCTAACATAATTCACTGTAAAATCAAGTCAAACATAGAATAAAATCAAATTGCACTTTTTCCTCGTGATAGCAGAATATTATTTTTAAAAATGACTGAGAAGTAAACACACAGGAGTCATCAGTTAGAACACCTGTGAGAAGTTTATCAATTCTATTTGAGGGTATTAAACTGTTAAATTACTGAATATATTATTTATTAATCCATATCAATCTAACCATTTGTCATATCTCTTCCAGACCAGCCGAAGAGAAAAATCAGTGAGGCTCCAGCATTCATCTGAAGGCTACATGTGAACAACAGAATGGCTAGGGTTGGGGAGACTTGTACAGCCTACTCTGACTTAAACTGTGATATTTCCCTGGCAAGAGGACAAAGAGGACATCTATCAATTCAAAATGTTGAGGTTTATTATTTCAAGGCTCTTAAATGATGAAATACTTAGGAAGGTGTTAGTTTCAAGTGCTCAGGGAGGGAATGAAAGAATGAGGCATAATCTTCACAACAAAAGTCTGTAAAACCAGGCAGGAGATTGAGACACCACTGCAGAAAGAGAAAGGAGTCTCTGTGGGCTTACAGGTGGGAGAGGTAGCTCTGTCTGACTGACCTGTCTCAAATGATTCAAACTGATAAGGGAAACAATGCAGGGAATATACGTAGATTTTTGGTTTTGTTTGGTTAGAGTTTATTTGTTGTTTTGGGGGTTTTGTTTTGGGTTTTTTTTTAAGCTTATGAGTAGGGAATTTATTTATTTAAATATCTCAAGAGTTACCCATATACCTTTCATAAATAAATAAAATATTAAATTATCCTCAAGGCTTATCAATGAATCATTTATTTGCTTTGATCTTGACATGTCCTTTTACAAACCCTGTGTGCCCAGGGTGGCAGCACTGGGAAATGCAGTACTTGGGATACTGTCAGCAGTGATCTTTAGGTGAACCAGTAATGTCCAGGAATAGAAGGAATCCCATGTTCAGGATACAAATCTCAACAAAGAATACTTACTGGTGATGTAGCTCAGCTGTACTTTAAAAAAGAACAAAAGTAATAACATGGCTTTAAATGGCCCCACCTCTGTGCAAGGGTAGTTATAAGAGAAAACTAAAGACATATAATTATAATTTTAAGATAAAATACTTGGGATATTTTCTTTCTCAGTTGTTTTTAGTACTTTACTAGGGTTCTGCTCCACTCAAAATGTCAGTATTCTGCCTTACAGTTATTTACCAGATATGCAATCACAGAATGTCTCAAGCTGGAGAAGACCCATAAAGATGATGAGTCCAACTGCCTGCTCGTCACAGGGCTACCTAAAATAAACTCTATGATTAAGAATGTCATCCAGACAGAATAGGCTTGGTGCCATGACTGTTTCCCTGGGGATCCTGTCCTATTGACCAACCACCCTTTCAATGAACAGCCTTTTCCTAATATCCAGTTGAAACATCTCTGACACAGCTTCGTACCATTTCCTCATGTTTTGTCACTAGTCACCAGAGCAGGGACATCAGCACCTGCCCATCTGCTGAAGGGCACATTACACACTGAACACCTTTGATTTCTTCCACTACTGAGAGTTTAAGTATTCAGTAGTCACACACAAAACCAAATCGAACAAAAAAAAAGAAACAAAAACAAACTAGTAGCGAACTGATTTAAAATTAAGCCTGTTTTTTTTTTGTTTCACTTCCAGTTTCTGTAGTCTCAAATCATCTCCACTTTCCATTTCACACTTTTTTACTCAACCCTTACAAGATTCATTAAAAATTTCATGAGATTCAACAAAAGCAGAAGACTGGGTGTCCCAGTCTCCTGAAAAGAATTGCAGTTGCAGAATGTCTGAGACAGAAAATCTTTTATGGACATAAAAGATTAGAGTTTAGTCAGGCTTTTTAATCTTTTTAGGATAGATTGGAACTGAAAAGAGGGGGAAACTATACTCTTGGTGATATAAAAGACAAGTGGATTTCAGTCCCAAAGAAAATAAGAATGAGGCAGAACAAAGGCTTTACTTCCCTTATGCCAACCCACTCAGCCAGCTGCATTCAGAAAAACAGAATGTCTTGTTCTAAGGAACAGAGAAACCTGTGCAACCTCATGAGAATAGGGAAGTTCGAGTGTATACTTCTTGAGGTGGATCTCTGCATATCTAATGTCTAAGATGCAGATTTGTAATTTTGTTTTCCTTTACAGAAATTTCTCTGAAGTTCTTGCACAATGTGGAAGCAATTGGCTAGCATAAAAAAAAAAATCCAGCACGACTGTAATCAGATTTGTGATCTTTAAATTATAATCCAGATCTATGTAGAAAATAAATAAAAAATGGTTACAATGTTTATTGCATGACAAGAGAAAATACTTATTGACAAGATGAGGGTAGTGGACATTTTCAGGCACTATGCAGATGCATATTACCTATTTGAGGAGCAAACACAGAATGTGGGACAGAACACATTTCTCATAAGATTTATAATTGCTTTGTATGATTTCCAGTTGAGTCAAAGTGGAAACCCAGTCTGGAGAAAGCAATTTAGATTATCTTGTATTGAAAAAGAAACTTAGTGAAGCATTGCCCAAAAAACAACCTCAAACAATTAAGAGGGCAAGGAATGAAAGAAAAGCACAATAAGTCCATGAGTCCTGCGTATGTTGTAGAAAGAAATAGAAGACACAGATTTGAGCAAAAACTTCTGCAAGACTGGTTGTTCTACAACATCTCTTACAGTACTTTTAATTTGGCAATAACTAGATGATCTGCAGCAACAAATGAAACTTAAGATTGACCTCCCACTAATCTGCAGCTTTAGCTAGGACTGGGCTTTGGGTATTACTTTGGAGATGCCACATTTGAAATAGAAAAGACACCTCAGACAAATAACAAACACATACATTATTCTGTGCATATGAAGACCTTGTTAAGGCCAGTTAACAAGTACATAACCAACCGGTGAGTCATTTGCCTGGTAAGCAGGATGGCTTCACTCTGTTGCAGAACTGACCTTCCTTGCTGCTGCAGAAAGTGCCCAGTTATGTTTAACAATGACATATGCTTGTCTTACTGATTTCATAACATACTCATCACTAGCTATTTGCTGGGTTTAATAGTTTTGTTGTAAAGAGCTCTTCCCTCCTGTACAGCTAGGGATCAAGCTGCCTTCTTGACCCATGCTGTTTGTTGAGCAATGCTTCGTAAAATAAACTGATATACAACGGCATGTCAAAATATGCTGAGTGTGATTTGCTAGGAGAACCAAATCCTTTTGAAGGTGCCTTTTTTCAGTAAACTCTGAATAATTGCTGAAATAGACAGAAACAGCATAATAATGCCTCCAGTTCAAGAAAGAGAGGGAGCTAAATAAAAGCAATTACACATCATACTCTTTTTGGAGAAACTATGTTAATAATCGCAATTACAACTCTGTGCTGTTGAACAATGCATTATATTGTGTAGCAACTACGTTGCTAACAAATGATCACAGTGAGAGAGTGACTTATATTCAAGTGGAAAGAAATCGTTTCTTTTCACAACACAAAATAAGCAACAGATACAAGAACTACATTTTCAGTCTTGAATGAGTGAACTGTGTGATATGTAGAGGTGGCAGTAAAATCCGGAACATCATTCAGAGAAGTGAGACATTAACACCATATATATATATATATATATATATGCATACGCACATACACACACATGTGTATATATCTATATATACACACACACACACACATACTCACAGCCTTCTCTCTTAGAGAAAAACAAAGTAGGTGAGGTGCAACAAGATCAAATCTCTGTCAAAGACAATAGAAAACCATCACCATTAACTATAAGATATGTCAGACTTGACCTTAACATTTTCAAGGTAAAGCAGGCTAAAACTGCATATACATTTTCCCCAGGAAGCACTGTTCTGTGTGTTAAAACCTCATGAAATGGTTTTGAAACAAAACAGATGACAGGACTTTCATGGCATAAGATTCTTGAAAACGTACTGGTGTTGCTCTGAGATGTTTGACAGAGTACAGAAAAACATACTGCCCTCTTAATCCATTAAAGAATGGAAAGTTTTCAAGCAAAGACATTAAATGCAAGAGTTCTGACAGGGTTACTTTAATTATTAAATCACCAACCACACAAAATTATTAATGGTAACATTAAATTGCCTGGACTTCGTTATCAGATTCAGTATATTCAGTGTGAAAGTTAGAATTAAGTAGCTTGAGAAAACATTCTGTGATGACTGATTATTAGCAAACAGTTTGAAGTAATAACTCTTCATTGTTAGTTTCACCATGGGAGGAATATAATTTCAAGAAAGGGGAAAATCTCATGAAACTTTCACTTAAAGCAGAACTGGAGGTGAAGTTTGAAGTATATGAGGTTTTCTTTTTTCTTTTTCAAAAAGCTGGATTAGGTTAAAAAATGTCATTTTAACCTGAAGGATTTTGAGCAGTTGAGAGTGAATATTTTTAATTAATCAAATAACTGTAATTTTGTAATTCAATGAAATTAAGCATGTTCCTATTTGGTTAAAAGTAAGTTGGAAGCTTTTTGTTTCAGTCATAATCATCCCAGAAAGATAGAGCACATAATACCCCACATTTTCCCTTCAGCCAGGATCTCAAAAATTACAGTTGATTTGGTAGAAATTTCCATATAAAAATAAGGATTTTATGTAAAGAGGAGACAGAGATTGCCACCCTAACCCCAATTCACCACTGCAGTGAACATTGTTTATGCTGATTGTTGAGCATCAGCACACTGCTCATGGACTCCAATATAAGCTCAGTAAGGTCTGTTACTAATATTCCCAAAGCAGCAGAAAAAAAAGCGAGCTAAGAGAAATTCCTGGAAAAGTGATTCCTACATAAAGTAACAAGAAAACATTGCTTGTTGCAACCTCTGTGCTGCAAGCATACCCTTCTGTGTTCTCATTATTCACAGACTTAATTGGAAAATCTACAAGAAAAGATCTTTAATATTGAACTACTACCAAGTCTGCATAAAGTAAGTCATCCACAATAATCTGATTTTATTCCATGGGTTTCTCATTACTTGAAGTTCCACATACTCTAAATCTCAAAAAAACCTCTAGCAAAACAACAAACAAAAACCTACAAAAATCCGCAAGCTCTAAGACAAAGCTTAAATTAATACTGACACTACACTTCACCCTTGCTGGTTCTCTGGTTAAATTTTACCAGAATTATTTCTATTTATGTATATTTTATGTCTGAATGAAATATCATATCTCCTTCTTTGTGCTATGGAAGGAGGCCGAGTAAAACAGATCCATCTCAAACTTATCAAGATGAATGGAACTGTAATTATACCCTGTCTGTGGCAAGAGTTTATGAGAATGTCAGGGAGAATTTGTACAAAGATTTGGACAAAGTTATTGTACGTGTCTCGTCCTAAAGGACAGCAGATACAATTTGCTGTTAAATATCCCCATGGGAAGAAGAGTAGCTCATATATCTACCACTATTGAGTACTTGAAGAAAGAAAGAGCTGTACATTTAGAAAGCAAACAGGGAAGGGTTTGGGGGTTTTGTAGTAGCTTTAAAGACTATGATCAACATGGAACTGCTATCTTGGGCAGGTAGCCCAGAAACAGAAGGTAGAAACCAACAGAAACTAAAACCTACATTGCAGAATGAGACGGAAACATCGATGGAGGAGGAAGATAACTGACTAAGAGATACTGGACAGAAAATAATTTTGGTGTTATAATGAACCAAACGATCTACAGCAGATAAGATTTTTTTGCAAAAAAGGCAAATCTCAGCATGGCACCCTGTGGTATTAATAAGCACACGAGAAAGGTGTTATTCTTTTACTCTATTTGATACTGGTGGGATCTTACTGGGCCAAGACAACAACTGCTTTGAAATGTCAAAGCCAAATAGAGAGTCCAGAAGAAAAACAGTCATAGAGACAAGAGATTTACAAAGTAAGAAGATGGTTTATTTTCTTTGGAAATTTGGAAAAGTACTTCTTGGAAAAGTACTATTTAGAGAAGTATTTGCTGTTCTTCAGAAATGAAAAAATGTTGGAGGCCTGTTAGTATTCTCAGATCACAAAAAGCAGTGTGAGTAGAGAATAATCAGCAGCCAACATTATCCTAAAAGCTAGGCATCAGAAAATACACTTCATGCCTCCTCTACAGAAACACTGAAGATGAACAGACTCAAAGAGTTTTGAATTTTTTTTTTTTTTTAATCTATAGCATTTGGAGCTGTAGGAAATGTCAGGCATAGAGATGTACAAACACCTTCCATGTGTCCTGCATCCACTGCTTTCAAAGAGCTGGCACCAACAGATGGCTGTACAGCTCACAGACAGGTCCAACAGCTGCCAGAATTCAGCCAACACAACTTCTGAGCTCCACTTTGATTCAGTCTGTTTCTTTTCTGGCATACAGGGAGATTAGCAACGCTGTAATATGCTTTTTAAGCTCCCAGACTGCAAGTAACTAATTTCATATCATGCCCATCTAGAATGCATTTGCCAAAGTCCAAGCTGCACCTTCAGTTGTGGTGCCAGAAAAAAAAGTCTGAATCTGAAGAACTTCTGGCAGAAGCGGTGGGAGTGGCTAGAGAGGAGAAATAGGTGAAGGATTAGATACTAATAAGCTTACTGGTGTCAATTTCAATCCATTTATTATCTTCTGTGAGTACTAAGAATTTACCTCCACGAATTCCTTACAGCTCACAATTCTTTTATGTTCCACAGAGAGAACTGTGTTCCACTCAGAACAACTTAGAAGAGCTCGGTCAAGACAAAACTCCAGCCACGACAGTTTGCCTTATAAAAGATCAAGCATGATTTTTGTAAAGGGAGAGCTGTTACTTATGTCAGTATAATCAGCCACTTTGCAACCAGTTTTTGTTGTTTAGATGTTAGTTTTCATCCCAAGAGTTACATAAATGCTGCCTCCTACCAAAGCTATCTTGAATAAAATAGAAATACACAGTAACTGGGTTTTTTGTCTGATTTTTTGTGAAGCAGTCCAAACACTCAGTTTATGACAAGTAGTTCTAACAATTAATAAAGATAGGCACTACTACTATAAATTCTCTGTGACATTTTTGTAATAGCAATATAAATTAAAATAGATGAAATGCAGAAATGCAAACAGCCATTGAACAGGCTAAATGTAGAATACAATCAGATCTATCACATAGCAATAATTAAAGGGTATATCTGCCAATGGTCAAATGATCAGCTTCTAGAGATTCACTCTCTCCCCTCCTCAACTTCTGCAAAGTCTGTTGCCTTGTTCAGGTTAAAGAGACCAGTTTAGGACTGCTAATCCTTTGGTGACTACTTCTTAGTTGACACACCCCACCAAAAGTTCACTTGCATTGTAAACACTAAATTAAAAATATTAAACTGAAAGTCCATCTGTCTTTCTGAGTGATAATTTTTGAAACCATGTCTGTGCAAATGGAGAAGGGCTATTAGGACAGCTAGCAGAAGGAATGCATAGTCTGTTCATATAACAGGACAGAGAAGAAGCTGGGAAAACACAGAACAGAAAATAAAGGCCAAAAAGGAATAAACTTAGAGTTCTAAAGCGGCACCGTTTGAAGATTAAATAAGCATATAGTGGTCATATGCAAAGTTTCTAACCATGCTGGTAAAGAAGATTGTGAACCTATATCTGCACAAAACAGCAGAGATGAGAAAACAGATTATAGTCAAGAAGTACTTGTTGCACATCTGGAAGTGACAATACAACATTGTTGGGTGTGATGAGAGCAGGGGAAAATGCCATTCTAAACCTCTGAAGCTGCTTTATTACTAACACTGCTTGAAAAACAAATGATGTTCATTGTGAAATATATCCCAGCAACCATAGCTGAAAAGTATCTGGTGCTCTAAAAACGTGGGTACAGTACATACTTGCACATTTTAACTCTTACCTGAAATCATACAAGAGAAAGTGAACAAGACAAGTAGCCACTTTCTGCTTAGAAAAGAAAAATATGGTCCCTACCCATAAGGCGAGCATATTACGTTCACTTCAACATACAGCTCGCTCTCTGGCAACCTGAATCCAATTTCTTTCACCATTCATAAACCTCTTCAGCTCATTTGAGTTCCTCCACCAAAAATATTGTGACCTTTGAGTCAAACAAATGAGTAATTTCTTTGCGTTTGTATATGGATATTTTAACATGATCCTCGTAATGACAATAAAATCTAGAAATATTATGCATATCTCAAAAGCAAGAACTATAATTTATTGGTTTCAAAATGAAAACTATTTGGATGTCTTTCATAAGATGGTCTTAACATTTAGTGGCATTGCATTTTCATTGAGGCCAAAACTGGTTTTTACTGTCTAAGTAATCCTAGGGACTCAACCCATGCAGACTTAAAAAATCCCCTGGTCCTAATTGTAGAACCTTTGCTGCCTCGAACAATACCAGATTTATTTACCAACTTGTTTAGAATCAGTTCCCTAGAACATTTTACATTGTGCTTACACACATCAGAATGAAAGGAATCATCCTCTGTGATTAGTTTCCTACCTGTATGAAATCTAAGTTGACAGATTTTCACATCCAGAAGAAGTATGAGGATGTTCACCACAAAATGACAGTAAAACTCATGGTAAGAGGAAAGGAAATCAGCTAACATTCCTGACAGGGAGGGTGCAAGGACTTCTATATATGTATGTATGAATATGACAGACAAACCATCAATCTCACTTGCAGGTGCTAGCTTAGGTCAATAAAGAAAACCTGACACTGTTGCAGTTTGCACCTTTTCTGTCATGTGGATAAAGCACCAAAAAGGCTGTCATCTCCAGCTCTGTCAATTTGAAGCAATTTAAATGCACTGAATTTTAAACAGTAATAAATTACTAAGCAGTGTCAGTATCTGCTCTGAAAGAACATATTCCTTAGAAGGATGAATAACGTCTGATGAAAACATCAGCCAAAAAGCTGCAGAACATCAAAGCTTAAAATGGTTTTAGTACATTTGATAAAAGAAACAATTATACAGAGGGAACATAACTTTTGGTTAGTGTAGATAACTGCCTTGGGAGTCAGGGTTGGCCTCTTTGACACCACATTATACAGAACATATGCATTTTAATTAAACGCTGCTCTGATACATCTGAAATGTAGGACAGATCATTTACTGTATCAACAGAACGTGCTGCCCTAGGATGTACAATCCTTCACAAAATTAACCAAGCTGGGACCAGCTGTGAAAAGGGTCAGGTCACTTGAACAATAAATCTGGTTTCCATCAGGAAGTGTGCTATGTGAAAAAAACTCTTCCTTTTTCAACAGCTTCAATGTGAGCCATGCAGTGGCCTGAAGTCAAAAACCCATTGTCTTTTTGACTGGCTCGGGTGGCAGGAACACTACTGGTCTATAGGAGTGAAGTGAATGAAAGTAGACTACGGCAGGTAGCAAGAACATGCCTTGCAAAGCAGAGTAGAGTGTGTAATCAGAACACACTTTAGAAAGTATTTCATTAAAATTGTATTTACCACTAAGCCAGTTTTCCTGCAGATTCGAAAGTGATAAAAATTAGCAGGAGAACACAGAGATCAAAGACCAGCTTCTCCAAATTTTTATGCTTTTGGGCACAAGAGTCGTGAAGACTGAGAGTAGCACGAGACAAACTAGCAGAAAGCAAGCAGTTAAAAAGCAAACTTCTTTGGTTTTTGAATGAAAAAAAAAATCCAAACTTTTCAATACCAACAGCGAGTAGATTTTGCAAATCAGAATGCTCTAAGTACTTTTTTTTCCTCTACAGAAACTTGAAAGTCAGCTTTCTGAAATAATAATCCAGTTTTAAAATACTGTTTCATTCTTGGACTCTATATCCTAAGTATGAAAAACACATCTTGATTTGCTGCCTTCAGCATTAGGAAAAGCTTAATCAACTACATTAATCAACTACATTAATCAACTGAAAAGAGAAATGTGAAGGTAGGTCACAGGACTTTCATTATAAACCCTGAAAATTTCATTTACCCTCTGTAACAGGTGAAATATTATTCCTTGAGTATCTCCAGCTGATATACTTGCAATGTCCAAATTTGCCCTAGAGATTCCTAAAGAATGTTGGAAATATTGTGCTTCCTTTCACTAAAGGGTGCCTATCGAAAGCAGTCTTACTCTATTCTCACATTAGAAGACACAATCTGGAAAACAGTGAACCGAAAGCAGCCAGTTTACTCTCAACCCACATTTCAGGTGTCATATTATGGGGTGAGCTGGACTTATCCAATACTGTTGCAAATAATGAAGGTGTGATGACTTATATTAAGAATCTGGGTGATTACAGTTATTTTATTGCTCTTAGTTCATTTTACAACATATATATATATAAATAATAATTTAAAAAATCCTTATATTTCGCATTCACAGTTAAAATTTACTTCTAATTACTGATGACACATTTAGAGCTGTAATTGTAATTAGAGATTTTACTACTTAAATGTAAACTATGGAAACCAGCCATGCCTTCTCCATTGCCAAGAGTGGGAGAAAAGACATCAGAAATTTACACTGCAGTATGAAAAAAGCAACCTTATGTTATTGAAAAGAAACTCACAAAACACCTCTCAAACTATCAACCAAAAGGAAGAAATTTACAAGGCAACATCAGCACTGATTTCGGCAGCAGGCTTAATTCTGTGCTAGTTTCAGGTTTGTATAAAACATGGGGATATTTTAGGTTGAATTAAAATATTCGTTTGCATACTTAACACTTTAAAGTTTGTTGGGTTATATATTTTGAAATTATAGAATCCTAGAATGGTAAGGTTGGAAGGGACCTCAAGGACCATCTAGTTCCAATGCCCTGCCATAGGCAGGGACACCTCCCACTAGTACAGGTTACTCAAGGCCTCAACCAACCTGGCCTTGAACATCTCCAGGGAGGGAGCAGTCACAACCTCCCTGGGCAACCTGTTCCATTGTCTCACCACCCTCACTGTGAAGAACTTCCTCCTAACACCCAGTTTAAATCTCCCCTCTTCCAGTTTAAACCCACTGCCCCTTGTCCTGTCATTGCAAGACATTGTAAATAATTCTGCCCCAGCCTTTCTGTAGGCCCCCTTCAGATACTGGAAGGCTACTCTATAAGGTCTCCTTGAAGCCTTCTCTTCTCCAGGCTGCAGAGCCCCAACTCTCTCAGCCTGTACTCGGCTTCATTTATCTAAGCACTCAGATTTCCATCTCAGCAATATCTGGGAAAGTTGCATACAGAGAGAAAACAAACAGGTAATTAATAAACATTCCAGGAAAAGTCTATGCTAATCCAGGCTTCTGGAAATGGAAAGAAACCAAAGCTTTATGCAAAGCACTGAAGAAATCACAGTAGTGGGAGGATGAGAGATTCAATTTAATGAGTTTTTGAAGAAGAAAAGATCAAACAATCCATTTGTGTTCCAGAGGAAGGCTCACTTCTTTTATCGGCTTCTTCAACATACTCAAACTATAATAGATCAGGACTAACCAAAGAGAAGGAGGCTACCAGTATTTCAGCTAGTCTGTGGTTCTTCCTTTCCATATGCCTGCCCTTTATCCACTAGGTCACACTTTCCAGACGCCTACACTGCAAAGTCACTTGGAAAGACGAAAGATCTGTTTGCCCAACTGTTGCATGACTAAACAAAGGATGTCACAAAATCCACAAAAACCAAAATCCAACAATCAACAAAACAACCACAACCCAAAAACTACAAAAGAGGAAAAGGTGATAAAGGAAAACCTTGTACCCTTCAAAAAAAAGCCAAACCACCACCAAATCAAATAGCCCAAACTGGAACTCCTAAGCACAGATGCCTAAATTGCATGTTGTTCTTCCCTCAGATGGGTAGATATTAGATGCGTGATCGATACTAGGAATATTTTACACGCTCTTCAGAGAAACACTGAAATGCTAAAATGACCTGCTTAGCAAACAATCCTGCATGGACTGGAATACATCCTAAGACAACTGCAAGCCTAGAGTTTTTTGCTCATATCTTGTGTTACAGTAGTGCAAATCTCTCCTCTGTGACAACAACATAGATCCATATTCTCTTAAAGCAGAAGGGGCTAACTCACATGTGTCAGGAAAAAGATTGTAAATACCACATTCATTAGTTAATTAACCTTCAATAAACTTTTGCTAATTAAACACTAGGTAGATTGAGCTTTTTTCAACTTTCATGTTTTTGAATCTTTAGTATTTATTAAAATTGTTCCTAATTATCAGCCTTTTCTAGTCCTGAAAACAGGAAAGCAATCAATAATCTACTTCTGCAGCAAAAATAAAGCTAGCATTAAGTTGCTCATCTCTTGAAACAGATGTCTTTATTGATATCACACAAGAGAAGAAGAGGAGACTGAAGAACAGAGCCTAACACATTTTTATCCTACTTTGTCGGCGGTGTTGTTTTGGCAAGGAAGATAACTGTTATGTGGAAACAATCTTGTAAAATGCTTATAACCTTCTGGGATCACTTGTAATTCAAAAGCAGTACAAATAGCACTGTCTCAGGACCAGCATTCGATAACATAGGGGACACAGCAGGTTAGCTTAGGTGTGAATCTGCTTAATTTATCTGGCAAGTTCAAATACTGAAACAAACAAAAAACCCAAACATTTTTATCTTGCATTAAACCGTGTTCTTGGGTAATGGAAATATTTCAATATGAAACTGTGCTTTGGTTGAGTTCCTGTTTGACCCAAATGATCCTACTGTGGACTTTTAGCCTAGTTAGCATTTCTCTCATCTACTAAACTGCTGATTAAGAATTCATTTTCTCATTATATACAATTTCCTTTATGGAGAGCCAGAATTTGCATACTAGTGATGTTTTCCTAGCAAGTCATCTAAAGAATGTGTAATTGAACTACAGATTGCTTCTCAAAGGTATTGCACATTATAGTGGAAAGTTTATTGGTGAAAATAATCAAAAGCAGAGGAGAAAAAGAAGTGACAAAATTTGATTAACTGTCTGCTGCAGTATTTATACTGTATGGATCGTTAAGCTAATTAGTAGAAATTTAACTGGAGTTTCAGACCTCTGTTTTATTGCACAGCTTTGTGAATTTTCCTCATTCTTTTCTATAGTATTGAAGGATTTGAAAATCATTTAAAAGCCTTGAAAATTTTGGAAGAAATATATGCTAATTTTATTGAAAAAATGAAGATTAACTTTACACAGCTCATGAAGCTGGGTAAGTCCTGATTGAGAATTACATCAAAATTATGATCAAGGTCAGAGTCAACAAGAGTACTAAGCAAAGTCCAACTCAGTTTTTCACATTATGTTAGTTACTGTGCATCTTTATCAGCCACTGAACTACACGGAGCTAAAGGTGTATTTTGACTAAATTGACCTCTGTCAAAGCAACTCAACTCTTCCGTCACTCAAAGTACAGGAGTTTCACTACTTGCTGCAGCAAAAAGCAAATCACTCAGATCTTCAGCAGACTGACAAGTTTCTACAAGGAGTCTAGAACACCAGTTTGACACCAAGAAGAGTAAACTTCTGATTGATTCATTTGTCAAAGCTGATGATAAAATTCCAGGAGCAGAAAAGATCTCAATGACTCTCTTTTTCCTTGCAGGAAGAGAGACCATTTAATTAACCACACTGCAAGGGGAGCACACCACTGGGTGATGTTAAGTGTTAATACATTCTTCCTCTGTAAACAATCTAGAGCCAAGGAGGAGCATGGTTGAAGCAACACTTTGTTAGCAACTGGATACTTACTACACTTAACTTGGAAAGGGGCAAGGTGGGCATTCAGAAACACTTGCAAAAAGCCTATGGTATGGGCAACATCTGTGAAATTCTGAAGTACGGTCTCCTGTGTATACTTCTAGTAGAAGCAATTTGAATCACTTGAGACTGATCAGAAAGGCTGTGATTGGTGATTAAAAAAAAAAGTCTTTATTTAATATGCCAAGCAATCCAGAATTCTTAAATAATGATACCTTTATGTAAAGCTTTACAAAGGTATATATTAATACAAATTATTTACTTCCATTATCTATAGAGAAACAGAAAGCAAGTGTGCACTGTTTACATTACCTATGGAAATGAACTCAGGGAGAGAACGAGGCTGTACCCTTTGTATTTTCTAATATTGATGATAGTCTGTATTAAAACATCTGTCATCAGAAAGGGAAGGTATATAAATAGTTCTATGAGATAGCAGAATGTTATCAGATTGCTTTTGTCTAAGAACTCTTAAATTCAT
The DNA here is from genome assembly GCA_013399055.1 of Ramphastos sulfuratus. Classification (NCBI taxonomy): domain Eukaryota; kingdom Metazoa; phylum Chordata; class Aves; order Piciformes; family Ramphastidae; genus Ramphastos; species Ramphastos sulfuratus. The sequence continues at coordinate 196,082 of WBNM01003843.1, read as the reverse complement.
ATTAACATTTATTGTGATCTGGGAAAGGAAAAAGTGTATAAAAGCACCAAACTTATTTTATATTTGGCTAGTACTGTTATAGTCTTCTATCTGAAGGGTTAGAAAGTTTAGAAAGGATAAATAGAACTTCTTGAGTCAGTTTTTTAGATAAAGGTATAAAAAATAGGTTAAAATATTGTTTTAAATGTTTGTTTTCCATAATTAGTATCTGACATTGATTTATAATCTCCTTACAGCATAGCAAAAGCTTAGGCAAAGCCAATAGTCCAGGCTGGTTGCAAGGATGGAAGTGAGCTAACTGGTGAGCTATTCTTCTAAAATATGGTCTTAGAATAACAGCTATTGGCTGGAATGGTGACTTGACTTTTAAGTGCCACACAGGGCTGAGATCTGACTGGTACTCTTGAGAATCAGTTCCCATATTCTGAGTTTTCATGCAAAATGGGGATACATTGAAGGATTCTTCTATACCTTATTTGTCTTGGTAAAAAGCAGAACAGAATGCACCTCCATTTTTTATAAACATGATAAACCTATTTATCTCTTGATATGAGGAGGAAGAACAGAATGAGAATGCTTTTGCAAGAGAAATAGTTGGCTGACTGTCTGACTGAGTAATGCTGATGTTGTTGAAAATAGATCTGTGTGTTAGAACTAAAAACTGGAAGAGGAAGCCTGTGGCTACCCTCACAGACAATGTTTACATGTTGGCTGTGATGGTATCAGTAGTTCTAGTGCAACTGTCTAATAACCTTGACAAATATTTCACTCCAAGTGCTAAGACTTGAGTTTTTTAATGTAGTTTGGTAGACTTTAATCCAATATATGGGTAAGAATGAATGGGTTTATTAATTTGCAAATATAATTTCAAATTTTCAGATTTGTCCAAAATTTTCTTTACTCAATTCAGTGAAGAACTTCTAATGTATAACTTGTCACCTTTAATTTTGGCAAGACTGTATAGTTGAAACTAAGTGGTGTCTCAGAACACAGCAATTAGCTGTTCTCCATGTCTTCCTGCATTGCACTACGGCAACTAATGACATTCATAAAAATTGTCAAAACACTGTTCAGTGTTGATCTCTTCTCCTACAACTATCTTTTTTAGGCCAAACCCATTCTTTTATCCTCAATCCAACTTCGGTACTGTCAAGCATTTCCTGAACACAGCCACAGAGTGCTAGAAGAGTTTCCAGCTGAGTTCTGCAGGATGCTATTTTAAGGCTAATAAACATACAACTGAGAAGACACACAAGAAAAAAAATCTAACACCCAACTCCTAGAAAAAAGTTCTTAGGTGATTCACATGAATTATCAAAGTGGATCATGTTAGCTTTAGAATTTGTACTTATTTGCTCTGGCTGCATCCAGCTTTTGATTTTGCCCATTTGTGCTGTAAAAATAAAACCAGCAAGTTTAACTAATGTCTAATTCTGCCAGATGTAGCCTTGTATACCTAATGACCCCGCTTACAGAGGATTTTATTGCTATGCAACTTCAGAGATCACCTTCTCAAAGTTAATTTTAAACTCTTCTTTCAACACTGATCCTACATGAGTTCCCTCTAGATCCTACAGATTTGATTCCTGTGCCACAAGAAGATTCAGATAAAAAAATTCAGTTACACCTGACGTACAGAGCTCTGAAAGGAGTGAAGAAAGATTCACAACTCTGGAAAACTGACTGTTTTCACAGGTTTTCAAACACTCATAGAGAAGAATATTCATTAGGAATTTTAATTCCTTCCAAGAAGTAATCCTGCCAAGTGATCATATTATGTGATCATGTAGATCAATATCTCATTAAATTATACCCTTATCTTATCAAGTCAATACTGGCTGCTCCAGGGAGAGCAGCAGATACTCAAGAACAAGGGAGAAGAAATCTCTCCATAAGCATTTAAATAACTCAGTTCCAAAAGAGTTTCCAAGAATGTCCAAGATTTATGTAATACGACCTTGTGCAACTGCTCAAATTATTTGATAATTTCATCTCAGTATTCACAAATAGCTGTCAGTTTTGATAATCCAGATTTTCTATGCTTATGTCTGAAGGCAGATTAGACAGAAAGAAATAAAAATCTTTATATTAAAAAAAAAAAAAGTGACAGCTAAGAGTTTAGTTATGCCTGTTAGCTGTAATACAAGATTATTCTTTCCTCTTTCTTTAAAACTGTGGAAGAACACTCTACAAAACAAATTCTGTTGCATGGCAAGTGTATCCATTTATATAAGCAGCACAAACTGAAACTGAAAACTTTTCTGATGAGTTTTGTTTAATTGACCCTTCTCAAAAACTGTTCTGAGTCAGGATTTTTTTTCCATTATATCTGAGGATAATCTCTTTTAATTCATCAGAATTAAAGCTTCAAGATCGCAGAGATTCACAATTAATAATTACTAGCTGAATTATCATTTGCTAAAACATAAGGGGGGTTTGTTTAATCTTACTCTTTGTTTTCAAGGAAATATTCTCATAGAATAGTAATTTCTTTTCCAACTTAATAGCCACAGTATAGGAAAGACATTGAGGCCCTAGAGCATGTCCACAGAAGATCAAAAAGGCTGTTGAGGGGTTTGGAGGGCATGTCATAGGAGCAGCAGCTGAGGGACATGGGTTTGTTTAGCTTGCAGAAGAGAAGGCTAAGAGAAGGTCTAACTGCTCTCTACAACTATCTGAGAAGGTTTAGTGAGGCTGATGTCTGTCTCTTCTCCCAAGTGATTAGCAATAGGATGAAAGGAAATAGGTTTAAATTGTGCCGGGGTGGTTCAGATTGGACATTAGAAAAAAATTATTTACTGAGTATATATAAAACATAGGAGATTCACAGCAGAACTTCATACAAGATCAGTATTTCAGAACTGAAATAGCCCAATCTTCCAGCTAAGCAAAAGGAACAGCACAATATAACACAAATTATCCCCCCCCCCAAATGCTTACCAATCATCAGATGGCTTCTGGAATCTTTGAGATAAGAACCTAACCAATTTGTTTTAAAGGGTATTCGTGAATTACAGCTTTCTTAAGAAGAGCAGTAGTCTGTAAATAAGTCCTGAGGAAGAATAAAGCTTGTGTTTGTCAGGTGCCTTATTTGTAACTAACAGCCTAATTGGCCTTGCAGGTGAATGAGAATCTAATGAACTCTTTTTCCAGCTGACAATGGAGAGACCTAAATTCTCTTATATGTTAAAGGAACAACTATGCTAAGAAACCGTAAATTTAGATAATTTCATGGCTCTCAGTGCATACATCTTCAACCACTGATGTCATACATTTTTAATACAAGGTTTATTAAAGGAAAACTTGCAGATAGAAATATTTCAAAATACGCTATATTTGTATAAATAAAATGTGCTTAGCTATTGCTTTACACTTCTTGTGAGGCATTCACAATCTCTTGCAGTGATGATAAATCAAATATAATTGCATCATAGCTATGGAAAATGTTATGAGGTTATTTCACTCAAATATGAAGTATTTGAAAGCTGACATTTTATAAAGGAGGTCATCAGGCTGAAAACCAAAACCTCCTGTTATTTAGTTAAAAGTGTCAGAGAAAATTACTACACTAAAAAAAAAAAAAAGGTAAAGGGGAAGGAAAGAATGCTGTAACTGACTTTTTAAAATAGACACGTGCTTTTTAAACAGTTGAATCCATCTATGCAATTTTATACATCTTTTTTTCAAGTCTTATAGCACATCTGTTCTCTATATTTAAATATTCTTTGAAGAAGAAATAATAGAGATAGCTACTGTAGTTCCTTTTGTAATAAGAATTAGGTAAATTGTTCAAAGCAAATAATTAGGGATAACAGTATCTATTCCTTTATCACAAAGGCACAAGTATTTGTATATTTTGCAATAAAACATTTTAAAATGTGATAAGCAACTGAAAATTACAAAGCAATAAACAACTTTTTATTTTTGAATGCATGTACAAATAAGTTTTCTATGCTACTCTACAAATTGAATTTCACATACAGTGTAAAGAAGAAAACAAGGCATTACCTCCAGTAAAATAAAAACAAAAAAAACTAAAGGAGTGTCACCTAAAAGGGAAGATTTTTCAAAGTCTTTGGAAGAGAAGTTTCTGAAACACAGCCCTGTGCCACTTCATTTTATATCCCTTCGATTAACTGATTTAAACCATGAAAGCAAAGGAAAATTAGCTCTTCTCAAAGATCGCATCCCCAGTTGTTCTGGTTTTTGAACCTGTAACACTTAAGTTTTCTGCAGAAACTTCTCCTTTTCCCTGAATCATATAAAAAGGTAGATTTCAGACACTTACCCCTTTGTCAGGACTCACATGATGAGATTTCAACTTTAAAATGCTCTTTCCTGTAAAGATGATTCTATGATGTTTTCCTATTAAATCATGACCTGGAAGATTAATAAACACTGTACTTTACAAGCCCTATTTATACCTAAGTTATATAAACCCCGCATACTTTTCTAGTCTGTATTTTGTTGTTCTAAACTCTCTCACATTTTCTTCAGTAACCTTAAACTAAATTCCACGCCTAGATATTGTAGAGGTTTGGGTATTAATTGGCCAAGGCAGGAATTATAAAAATAGAATTATTTTTATTTAAAAAAAATAACCAAAACATCCCCAAACTAGATACAGAACTAGTTTAGGTTTATTTACATACTCTAATTTGGTCGGGAATTCTTCACAGGCTCTTTACGAGCAGATTTAGAGATTTAGGGAAGTCAGAAAATGGAAAAGGCTAAGCTACAAACACAGCTTTACCCACTTACAAATGAGGCTGAGCAGAGAAGTAAGGGAACAGCAGACTTTACTCAAGGAGGTGAGACAGGAAATCGGCGATGATCCCTTGCTTAGTTTGTCTGCCGGCGGCCTCCCTCAAATGCAAGCAATATCCAATCATGCGTATCCACGCGGCAAAAGTCCAAGGTGGGTGGAAAAACCACCAAAGTCAGAAGTGTCTCAGGCACTTCTTCCATGAGGTAAAAGATTCGTGGAATGGCACTGCCTCAGTGGCATGGGGAAAGCCAAACTGTTAGCATCTTCCCCAGCTCAGGGTAGCTACCAGGGTGTCAGGCTGCAGTATGGTCTGAAAGAAGCCTTGTCCAAGTACCGCCAGCAGCTCTCTCTCAAATGGACCTAAGGACTTGCCGAGCTTGCAGATTTGCACAGAACGGTGCAGAAGTGGGGGACCATCCAAAAGCAGGGATGGTGCAAAAATAGGAGCCATCCAAAGCGAGGACAGTCCAAAGATGGGAACACTGCAAAACGGGAACTCTGTAAAGAAAGAACTCTGTCAAGGCGAGAACCCCGCACCTTTTCTCTCAGTCTGTTTATGCTTTTCCTAGACAAAGTGTCCACTTGCCACTTATACTGGGTGCAAAGAACCCAGCCAACCACCAGTCGATTTTCAGCGTGGGCTTCCACACGGGTCAGTACACATGTGGAAAAGGTGCCTTTTGCTGCTCCCCCCCTTCAAGCCCGCAAGTGGAGGACAGTAGTTTTTCATGCTGCTTTCAACCCATTCAAACCTCCAGAGATGGAGGTGAGGCGGGCAGAGAAGGAATTTGGAGTGCTTCATGACAGTAAATAAAATGAAACACAAAGGTTAACTTGTGATATAACCAAAGTTAAAGATGCACAGAGGCGAAAATTAGAAATACAGATGTTTAAAGCAGACTCTCAAGAAGAATACAGTTGTTCTTTGCAGTTGGTCATGTTCCATTCATAAGAATCTGCTGAAGTGAGTATTTTTCATTGTAAGAGCACTCGTAATTTATACACACTTGAAAATTCATATTTTGTATGGAACTGAATAACTTGGCAATTATTGAAGTAGCAAATCCTGCAAAGTATTACACCTGGGAGCCCATGCTTTGCAAAAGTTTAGCTGTAAGAGGTAGTATCTTAACATATACTCTTCATTTCTGAAACGTGCTCAAGCACATGATAGACTAATGTAATCCTTTACTTTTAAATGGTAAATACTGCCCATGTATGTGCATATGAATTTAAATGCTGTTCAATAAGAAAATACTATTATTTTCTTTCAGAAATAACATCATGACAATCAAGAACCAATCGTCCCCTGACTGAATCTCTTGTTCTGGTGCTGGGACAAGAGTAGATGGAACACCAGAGGTCTGCACAGCAGCTCTGGCAAAATAAGAGGGTACCTTTCACAAGCAATGGTGTTTCCTGCAGAATGCTCAACGCAGATCTGCTGAAAGGACATGTCAGTGGATGCCAGCAGCCTAACTCACATCTTACAACCCATTCCAAATTCTGATGATTTGATATATTTGTATTCCAATATTGATGTTATTTTCACCTACTATTCTCTTTTCCATCTAGTAAACTGAGAAGACTAACTATGAGTTAATACTACTCGCAATATCAAGATTTACTGATGTGTTTGGAATATCATCCATATGTTAACTTCTTTTACAATAAAAAAAATGCCTTTCCCCCTTTTTAGCTAACTTTTGGAGTGGAACAATAACATTTGCAAAGAAAAACTCAGTACTTCTGTGTTTTAAAATAGCCATAAAAGCAACAGCTTTTAATGTAGAGCATCTTCAGCACTTTTTTACCTCATTAAAAAAACCAATGTACTGCAACTACAGGCCCTTTCTGTAGTATTTGGGAGTGGTTAGGGTTTTTTTGTTTGTTTGTTTGTTTTGGGGTTTTTTAAATAAAATTTCTTCTTAATCACAGGTGTCTCTGTTCCTGTTATTTCTTACTGTCAAGCATTTATCTCAGCAGGAAAATTCAAGCAGAATTGACTTATCTGCCAATATTTATTGGCCACTCTTTAGAAGAGGTAGACAAGAGTCAAGAGATGAACTTTTCCCTTTTGAAGTGTTGATTATAAAATAAGCACAGTAACAAGTATTTGTAACTGTACTGCCTTTTCTCAACAGGATAATTTTGTGTTCTTTCTTTGGATTTAAAAATCAAGAAAATCTATTACAGTAACAAGAAAAATAAAATCGAAAATTATTGGACTTCTTCAGGTTTTACATAGTACACTGAGTACAAGGACGAAAATGAAACAGTTGGAAACCACAAAATTTACTCTGACACATTAAATGGCAAAATGTTACTGAATAACACCTAAATGCAAATGAAAATTTAAGTTTTACTCTGAAATAGCTTTTAGTTACTTGGCTATTTTTCTCCAGAGTAGACAAGCAGGTACCATAACATGGCTATTACATTGTATTGCTATTTATATAGTCAGGACAAACTAAGATGAAATCTACTTTTCTAAAATCATAAATTTCCCCAAAAGTACTATTTTATTTGGCATTAATTAATGAATAGATTTAAAAAAAAAAATCTTTTAAGGGGGTATTTTATCATCAGAAGTTTTGTGAGTCTCTCAGCCCTCTTAAAAATCAAGATGATTTCAAAGCAGAAATACATTTAAAAAAGAAGTTTTATCTGCAGACAAATATTATTCTGGAACTTTTCTGAATGAGTTCATCTTAATTGTAACAGAACATCATTGCTACATCTGAAGAATAAATAAAGCTAAAACTACTTTAAAATGAAGCTGTGCTGTTTCAGTTCATAAAACATACTGCCTGACAACTTAAACAAGCATATATATTGGTCTGGAGCATTGATAAATTGATGGAACTGCATACACAGCAATCAAAGGCAAGTTTGATCTGTATGAATCTAACTCATATCAGCTTTTCAGTGACACAGCTTCTTAACTTCCTTGCCTAAATTAAGATGCACCAAATTTTCATCAGAATTCCCACTTGCAAAATAGATTTAGGAACTAAGCTGGACAAAAGAGATAATTTAAAAAAGTATTTAGCACTTAATCATCTCTATGCAAATTCTTCTCTAAGATTTTCTAAAATCATAGAATCATAGAATGGTAAGGTTGGAAGGGACCTCAAAGATCATCTAGTTCCAACCCTCTGCCATAGGCAGGGACACCTTCCACCAGTACAGGTCGCTCAAGGCCTCATCCAACCTGACCTTGAACACCTCCAGGGAGGAAGCAGCCACAACTGCCCTGGGCAACCTGTTTCAGTGCCTCACCACCCTCACTGTAAAGAACTTCTTTTTAACATCCAGTTTAAATCTCCCCTCTTCCAGTTTAAACCCATAAAACACCAGAGCATGTTAGATCTTTCTGTTGATTTCATCATCTATTGTTTTTTCACAGTTATAAGGAGGAATGTAATTGTTTAAATCCTTTTAGGTACCTCAGACATATCTACATCTACAATTCATGAAATTGTGTCCCAAATACAGATGGAATGAAATCTACATTTAGGTTTCTTTAGGATCATTACTGAATATCAAAATCCTTAGAAATCCACGTCCTATATGTTGACTCTATTGGTTTATACTACCAGCACACTTATTATAGTTAATTAAGAATGTATAATACTAATTACACTTGTTAGACAAAATTAGTTTGCAGATGCACCTCTTTTATAATGAAAAAGTGTGAAGAGTGTTCTCTTTCATGTGTTAGCTTTCGTCTTTTCTTAGTTAACCATTAGCTGTGATAGCAGTTTTGCTGTTTGTTTCAAATAACTTCTGTCCAAAAAATTAGGAGATTTGGGGGTTTCGGAGGTTTTGTTCTGTCTTTCTTTTTTTAAAATTTCTTATGTTTTCTATCAGGAAACTCAGCAAAAATCTTTGAACTCTCAGTTCTGTCTGGGCAGTATGGATAAATTTCCTATGAAGTCCACAGTGTGGGCTGAACACTGCTAGACTTCAAAGCCAATCAATATCAATTAACTTTTCCTGAAATCAACAGGCTTTCCCCCACTAAGGTTTATCAAGAAGATTTACCTGAATTACATTATGTTATTTTGCTCAGTCTTCATACTCCCAGAGATATTCTTCTGTCTTCTTCTGCTTAATTATTTTGCATGGCTGAGAACAATCTAACCCTATTTTTTGTGGCAGTGTAAGGAAATGAAGGTTCCTTTTCCTGTCTCCTTGACAGTCATATGACTTATATCACAAAATGACAATCTATAATCCTGGCTTCCTCAAAATTAACATTTTACTCTGCTTTTTGTCTATACTCATTGTGATTATCTAAACAGGTCTTGAACCAGCATTGGCATCTGCAGGATTTTTCTCTATTACAGACATTGGCAGAGTTAAGTGATGGATATTTCATCTTCATACACAAGTAGAAAATTTATTTTGTACTCTGTATTCTTCAGTTGAGCCTGAATTAAAAGATAGACAGATTGGCAAATGGATCAGTGCTTTAACATGCCTCATGCCCAGCCTTCTCTATTTTTAAGATGGAGCAATTTAGATCATAGCACTGAAAGCATTTTCTCCTTTGTGTGCAGCAGCTCTTTATGCATTCTAGCTACAGAAAAATCCATTTGCTGAAATCCAACAATGCTGTTTTGGTTCTCCCTCATGGAAGAAATATAAGAGGTCTCCAAATCCTAGTCAGGACATATTTCATGGAGGCCCAGTGAAGAGATATTTACTTGTGTTTTCAGCTCCAGCTATCACACTGACATTTTATAGAGACTTAAAAATGAAAGGGACAACCAAACTTTACATGCCACATCCTTAAACAGCCCTGACCACAAACAAAATATTTAACACACAATGTCTAAGGCATAGCTGCTAAAGAACAAATCATATGCAAAACTGTGCTTACAGCAGGTAAGATTCTGAATTTCTCAAGATGCTACCTATAAAGGCATAGAAATTAGACTGAAAGTGACAAGCAACAAATAAATTTGAAGGNGAGAAGTTCAGAAGCTGCTAGATCGCCCCAGACACTGCACCCCCAAGACTGCAAACCATACTCACTTATCTTTTGAGTACTTATTCCTAAACATCTCAGCAAGCCTATGAGTGAAGTAGACATCACCATTATTTTTCCTTTCACAGCCTACAGTATAGTTTTCTTCATTAAAATATTCCAGTTAGCTCAAACCAGCACTGCCTAGCAGGGCACAATAAATTTACAGATGTTTGCCAACAGGTTATACTCAAGTAAAAAGTAAAGCCAAATTTTCTCACCAAAGTGAAAAAAAAAAAGTAAATTCTGTAAACAGCAATTCTGTCACAATAATCAGACAAAAAGTAGCAAGAACATCTTCTTGCTGATGTTCTAGGCTGAAGTACCATGCTCCCAGAATTTCCTCAGGTGATCTTTAGACAGTGAGGCAAGCTAATGTAGTTAAATTTTGCCTATAAATACATAAAAAGCCTTATGTTTCTATCCATTGTTTTGCTGTGAGATGTCTGTTAGTAGTAAAGAACTGGGACGTGGCAGCACCTTACATAGATTCAGTGGCAGGAGTCTCTTAATTGGATCGGTTCATCTTGATGCACCCGTATTTCTTTAAACAAAGAAGATGCAAGGGATATGGCAGGATTTGCAATTGCCAAGTAAATGTAACACAAAGGGTGTGATCTGCTAATGTACAGCATGGGCTGATACAATCAAAAACTTAGGACTGAATATGCATGAATACACGTACATGGTTCAGTTTATCCTCCTTTCTGTAAAATTCACCATTGCTTCCTTCAGTGGATTGTTGCTTGCAAAGCTAAGAAAGAGAATGTATCAGGCACTAAACTATAATGAGTGTAATTTGTGGAGAAGAAAAAAAAAAAAAGCAAGCATTTTGCTTCAAGGTCAGCAAAGTTAGAAGAATGTGAGAAGAAAGTTTTGTGGTGACCAAGAAAAGACAGTGTTATGCTCCCAGAGTCACAAGTTGCAAGTGCTTAATTTATACTTTAAAAAGATCTTGTTCATATTGCAAACATTACATAACAAGAAATGTTGTCGACCTCTAAAAATATTCAGAAGAGCATATTTTTTAATCACATACTGCTTTAGCTAGATAGAAACTGTAGCTTTTTTTATGGAATTGTGAACTACATTTCAAATACTTCACTTAAAAATGCTAGCCACAAACATCTGAAGCAGAAGCTGAGCATGAGGTCATGCGTGCTTCCTGCAGGTACATCTGGAGGACTCTCAACAAACCAACAGTCAAAACTCTTTCCTTTGAACTTGATGAGCACAGTATTATTTAAGGAACACAAGCCATAATATGGTTTTACACAAGTTCTAACCTTTCGGTTCACAAAATCAATCGGAAAATGAACTGCAGAGTCAAGGCATCACTTGAGGTGAAACATTTCTATCCAGTTCAGTATCAGATCAGCCTTTCTTCTAAGATAGATCTGTGAAGAGCCTGTAACCTTTGCATTCCTGGGCTTCTTCCTTGGCTAGAATCAAAGCTCAGATGTGTAAACACAGGTGGGGAGCACCTATTACTCTGTAACTCCTGAACAAGTGCTCCTCTCCTCAGCCTCTTTCTGCAAACAATAAAAATCTGGAACCACAGAATCACAGAACTGTTTAGGTTGGAAGTGACCTCAAAGATCATCTAGTTCCAACCCTCCGCCATAGGCAGGGACACCTCCCACTAGTACAGGTTACTCAAGGCCTCATCCAACCTGNCACCCAGCCTGTATTTGTGCTTGGGATTGTGCCTACCCAGGTGCAGGACCTTACACTTGGCCTTGTTGAATTTCATTAGGTTGGCCTGGGTCCACCTCTTCATCCTGTCCAGGTCCCTCTGGATGGATCCCTGCCCTTTAGCAAGTCGACTGTGCCACACAGCTTGGTGTCATCTGCAAACTTGATGAGAGTGCACTCAATTCCTCTGTCCATGTCACTGACAAAGATGTTAAACAGCACTGGTCCCAGCACTGACCCCTGAGGGATGCCACTTGTCACTGGTCTCCAGGTGGACATTGTGACCTTGATCACCACTCTCTGCATGCAACCAGCCAGCCAATTCCTTATCCAGCGATGCTCCACCCATCAAGTCTGTGTTGTTCCAGTTTGGTGACCAGGATGTCATGTGGGACAGACATCAGAGGCTAGAATTTTTAATGTGGACCATGAATGGTAACAATAAACAAAGTCTTTTGGGGTTGCCTATAGGCTCAGTAAGAATAGCTCAGAGTATTGGAACACAGTCATTTTCCTTAATGTAGCAAACCAAAGGGCACAGAAACATTACTGTTACCAGTTCTCCCATTTCAGTAACTAGGGAGGTGAGGTCTGACCCCCATCCCTTCCCTGCTTTAGCCCTGTTTTCAAGTTTTTAGAAGCACCACAGCACAAAAAATGGACAATAACTGCTGTTTCTCTAACTGTATTTACTTCATTACCAGTGTATTGGTTCCTATATAAATTCCAGGCCCTTAGGAGTTACAGAGTCCGAAAACACATGGTAGTATCAAACTGCTTGAACCACTGGTACTAGCAGGACTAATGTTGGTCTCATTTCTTCTGGTCTCAGATTCTCTCTCAGGTTAGACTCTCAAACAGACCTTTCAGGGCAACACAAGAGGCACATGAACTGTTCAGTGTTTGCTTTAAAGAGATTTTAAAAAAATTATTTGTGGAAACCATGAAATATGTCAGCTAAAATATAATGCTCTACAGTCACTATCCACCAGCATTATATATAGCTAAAGAAAAATGGAATCCATTAGTCATTCAGTAATTATGGAATATGGCATTAAACTTCAGTCTTCTGCTTGAAAGCAAGGTCAAAAATAGTAATAATAAAAAAAGACAGTAATTGCTAGCATGCATCATCTGGACTGTCATTTTATTTGCATGCCAGACGCAAGAGAGCTCAAGGATCAGGTTAGATTCTTGCACTAGAATTCAATAAACTTTGAATATTGGTTGAAAATTACAATATAGATAAACCACAAATATATATATATGGACATAAACATTTCCAGTTTTCTGTTTACATTTAAAGACAGAAATTAATGCATTTAAGTTATTATTCAAGACAGTAATAATTTTCTACTAAGAATATGAAGGAACAAAAAACTGGAAAAGAGTAGTGAATCTCAGAAAACTGAGAATATGAACAAGAAAAAAGAGGTAAAGGAAATATAAAAAAGGTGACACGAGTTCCCTAGTTCTTAACACTGCACAAAAATCTTACTTGAAGACTGCCAGTCTATTTCCATTTCAAAGACTCCTTTGTCTCTAAGCATTACCAGAGAGAGATTCTTAAGGCAAGCTCAAATATATTCTTAGAAGCTACAAAACTGCAACAAACAAATATTTGAAAGCGTAATTTTCTCCAAGAAATGTGATTCTTCTGCCTGTCCTACTTCAGTTTTTCCTTCAGTTGTATATAGAAAAAAAAAATTAACAGCTCTCTCACCTCAACTCAAAAAAAAAAAAACCAAAACATCTAGGTCAGTTCTTACACTGATGCAAAACCATGCTGATATAAACAAAGCCATGATAATTTATATTAGCTGTAGAATTTTCTCTTATTAAACTCAGTTCCTGCCAGACTGTTTTGAATAAATAGATCTATAAATAGGTATCTGTTAATCCAGCATTTTAACACAAAACATGTACCAGTGTCACTTCAGACTCAAAACTTCAAGAACAATGAAATCTCAGAAATGAGTAGTATGTTTATCCATCATAAGAAAATATTTTGGAGTAGACAGATGTTTAAAGAATAAATCCTGGTGAATGATCACATGGGATTTTTCACAGAAAAGGGCTGCAAGAGATAGGGTGTTTTTTTGCTCTTGGCAAGGCAAATTCAGGAGAATAGGTGCTACAAAAGTATTTAACAAAGTTCATACTTGAACCTTCATAAACAAGAATTTTAATTAACATTGTAGCAGTCAGCAATTAAGTTTGCACATCTGATAGCTTTACAATATAGACTGGATAACTGCATCAAACATGGCAATTGCTATGGTCAGGAGTTCATTATTTTGGTCCGTTTCAGAAAGTCAGTGACATTTTACAGTAACCAGAACACGTAAAGGTGCCCCTGCTCCTGAGTATTCAACTTTTCCTCCTCTAGATGGATCCTGTTCCCATACCAGACATATCTCAGAGTATCCCTCAAGAGGTAGTGGAAACCTAAGATAGTATTAGAAGAGACTCTTCAGTTAAAGCAAATAAGCATATAGTAACAGTTTAAACTTAAAATCTAAATGTACCTCAGCTGCAATGTATAAGCCAGCTTAATTTTTTTGCACAATCATTAGGAGACAAAGCATTAAATATTTACTCACAAAAATTAGCCCCCAACTACAGCTTCAGACAGAACTCAAACACTTTCAGGGAGTTCTGTCGATGCCTTGCCAGCTGCTGAAGCGTCTGATTCTTCCTGGACTCTATCAAGGATGCTGGGGCAGAAAGCAGACAGTCTCTGACCTGGTCCTGGCCCCTCTTGGATGATCTGTGTGTCCCTTTCAGGGCTTCCCACTCTTGTTGGGAGGCTTGCAGGTGTAGGCAAGATGTCTTGCAGATGTGAAGTCTTAGCATGGGTGCCATGCTGGCTATGCGGGCCAATTGCATGGAGGCATTTAGAGCCTGTTCTTGGTAAACTCGAAGCAGTGTAGTTTCCTGGCATATAAGCTCAAAGGATCAGGGCTTCTTATTAAGCATCATGGCCAACTTACAGTTAGCATAGCATAATGTTGCAGAAAGCAATGGCAGAATCACTTCCAGAAGCAGAGAGCATGTTAAGGCAGAGGTAACAGCAGCAACAGCAAGCAAGCACGCAGCAAGAATGCTGTCTCTACCGGCTCATCTCTTACGAATACAGCTCCAGATTAATGGGCCTTTGGACACAAAATAGCCAATCAGAATGGCAGTTAGCTGAGCTTGACCATATTAGGTGAAGCCATAGGCTTGCTCTACCCAAATTTGGGAAAAACATAGGCCTTGCCTGAGGCAGGCACAAGCCAAGTGTATGTACCTTGTGCACCACAGGATGTAAACAGGAGCAATACAAATCTGAGGAAGCCAGGGTCCTTAGACTCAGTGGCTCCAGGTTCTTTGTCCTCTTCCCCATGGTTGCTTCTCCCCACAACAGACAGAGGGAGAGCAGAAGAACAAGCCAGGACATGTTCAGGCCTACCACAACAGGTAGGAAAGTAACAGTCAAGGATCTGGCAAAAAGAAATTTTGTCTGACCTGGGTATTTTTTCTTTTCCAGTGACAGCTACTAGGGTGGTACAGGTCATGCAACTTGACTTGGAACAACTCTATCAGATGTTACATAGAAACTAGGAGAATGCAGCCTAAATTAAATCACTGTAAAACAGAGGAAAATTGTACTCAAAAGAGTAATCAATTTTTCCCTGCCAGGGCGACAAGAAGTACTACATTGGATTCCAAAAAGTAATGGCCAGTATAATTTTCATAAATCACTTACAGTAATTAGAAAGCATGTTTATTAAATTTGCAGATGACATCTGGCTGGAAAACACTGCCAACTTGTTGGAGGACAGAGTTAACATACAGAGAAATGCCTTGAGGGGTAAGAAACCTGACAGACATCAAGTTTTGACACTTGGGTAGGAATAAGCGAGAGACAGGAAAAAGCAGGCTAAGTAACAGTTTTAAGGTAAAATCTAATAAATAGTGGGTCAGGGAAGATGGAATGAAGAAAAGAGGAACTATTATTACTACAATCTGAACACCTAACAGTATCAAGCTGTAACAGCAAAAAGTATCATGCTATGACACGTAATCATGAACAGAGCTTGCGAATTGGATGAAAAAACCCCAAAACTTACTGCTGCCCTTCTTGGATCTTGTAATCTTACTGCCACGAGGAAGAAAATCAACTGTTCTCCATATTTGTGGTGGTCACAGAACAGCAGACATAAACATTCCTCACAGGGAATTTCCTTTGGATAGAAGGGCTTTCTAGAAGGACAGGTAGTTAGAAGCTGGTTATTTTGCCTAAAAATGTTGTGGAACTTATTTTTTTTTAAAGAAAAAAAGGTTGACAACTGTCAGAAGTAATTTGCATATAGATCACATTGCCTTGTACAGAACCATGACTGGACAGTTACGGCAAAATGTTTCAATGAAATAAACATAGCTATTCATGAATTTTAAAGATTTAAACATGCTACATAAAAAGACATTCAGAAACAGCTCACTTATTTGGAAGCAAAATCTGAATCACATAACACTGCAACATAGAAATGTTTACTTGCAACTGGAAAAAAAAAAAACACCAAAAAACCAAACTTCCTCAACTACTTGCATCCTGGTCCCAACTTCTTCTTAATATTCTTGCAACTAAACACAATTTAGCAGCAAACATGAGTAATTTATTTCACAGCACCTTTTTCCCCCTCTGTATTTTCTTCAAAATTCTGAAGTGATTGGAAGACTATGCTTTAAGAATAAATGCTTCTAAATAAAAAAAAAAGCCCAACATCTTCATCATATCAATTCCATAAATATTCCAAGATATATTTTATATTTGAGTCAGTTAAATATTAGAATAAAACAAATCATATGGCAAACTCCTACAGTATTACAGATTAAAAATTAAAATAACTTTATCACAATAGTGAACTGCAGTTTATGACATGAAGTTTAGTATCTGAATGAAAATGAAATTAATGTATTAGTAATTAAAAAATAATTTTGATTTATTTAATATTTTTTTTCATTACTCTTACGATTCCAAGAAATGCAGAAACAAATACTTCCAGTGCTTTTTTTTTTTTCCCATGCAAAATTGAAACCTTTAGCAAAGGTTTTCTTTTTCATTTGTCTGAAGCAAGTCGGTATAAATGTTGGACACATTTTGAAATTTAATGTGTCTTGCAATACAGCATTATGGTCTTTCAGATTATATTAAACAGTAGCACCATCTACTGGTCCAGAAATCCTTTCAAACTTTAGAAAACGCTGTGGAGAGTGATCCAGCCAAAATGATGCAAAAGGCTACTGAGAGTAACGTGTAGTTTTTCAGTCCCTGGATAGGCAAAAGGAGGGAAAAAAAAAAAAAGATTATGTTGGAATAATAGCCATCACTTCACCAAAAAATAAAATACAATTAAGAAGCAGGGTATTGTTTTATGACTAAATTAATAATTCCATTGCATGAAATGGTAACTCATATACCATTTTATGTAATGTTTATAACAAGTTTGCTGTTCCAAGTAGTTTCATAAAAGTAATCTATGATGCAATATGCCTTGTAAAACAGTCACAAAATGAACTCAGCAATTTTAAAAAGTATGTTTAAAGGCCTTTGTCTACTTTCAGATTATTTTTCAGCAGTAAGCACTTATGCAGAGACTATTCTAAAATGTATGAAAGAAAGACAAAAGCTTTGGTGAGTCACAAAGATCAAAATAACAAACATGATGCTCTTCTGCAACATTAATTTGCAGTGGGAGATAACATCTAGCTCCTGATCCAAGGATGACTAACACATTTTGCACAGTCACCAGAAGTATTAGGAAATATTATCTTTAATGTCAAGTTAGGTTCCTTGGGGGTTTGAACTAGATGGTCTTTATGGTTCCTTCCAACCCAAATAGTTCTATGATTCTCTCCTTGGAAAACTTAGTATTGCATGAAACAACTTTCAGTCTCACAATGCAATACTTGTCAAGAGAAGAAATTTAAGAGATCTAGAGACAAGCGAGAGAGACTAGATAAGAGACTTAATATGGTTACCTTGATTTCTTTAAATACAAGGACTCCCCACATTGCAGCAACAAGGCCAGGACCCTAAAGAAGAACATTCATTTGTACATTACAGAATTTCATTGAAATGCACTGCTGCCTTCTCATTACTTCTCAGGGTGGTTGAATTTTGTCTGGTTAATAAATGCAGGCCTTTCCATTCCATCTAATTACAGCATTCATGGCAAAAGCATAGACACCAGTGGAATTTTTAGGAAGCAAGGCACAATAAAATATTTAAGGAGGGCTACAGAGGAAAGAGAATGCTTTTTTCAGATGAGGCAAAATTTCTTTCTAATGACACTGTGGAGTCTGCACTGGGTGATATATGTTCTCTTAGTAGGCTTCAAATATCATCTCTCACTTTAGTTCAAATTACAATCTACGATGTTACCACATTTGAGAGGACTATTCAGGTTTATCAGCAGCTACCATGGATATTCTTAATATTTCCTTTCTTAGTCATGCCAATAAAGTTAAACAAAGTTTGAGAAAAGTTTGATTTTATTGCTCAGTATGACACCAAGAAACTGCAACATGAATGTATTTCTGGTACAGCACACACCTAGTCAAAGCAGAAAGCCAGCCAGACAGGTCAGGAAAACTACTGATTATCTTTGATGCTGTTGTACATATTTTCTAGCTAACAGCAAAGAGTGATACACAGTGATAATTTTCAGGCACTGCTGGTAATATAGTTTTCCCCCTGTGGGAGCTACGATCTGAATTTTCATGACTGATGAGAACATATTATCTGAGTATGAAGCAAAAACTGGCTCTCTGTTAAATGCCTCCCATCAGAGCTGCTAGCAAAAATTCCTGATGGATGTTTGTACAGTGATCTTCCTCTTTCCACATCCAGTACAGCTGATAGGACACAGATTCAGGCCAGCAGGAAACAGTGTCTCCTGATGAATGTATTTGTGGGTGCTGTTTCCCAGTGAAATTGCCAACTATTATTTCAATAATAGCCAAGATGCTATTTCGCTTTCTAGATAATGTATGCTGTGAGAGGAATGCATTTTAGAATTGAAACAAATTAAAGGGTTGTGGTGAATAGCTCTCTGAAATTCTCTCTAGGATGAAGTAAAGCAGTAGCTTGGAACCTGTGGTTCAGATAGGCACTTTCTCATCAGTGCTGTCCTTAAATTTTTCATTTTGTGGTTTTTATATAGTTGTCCTTTAGGCATACTAAATTAGCTAAGCTGCTTGCCATTAATCCTTCAATTTCTAATTAGAATGATCTCTTTTCTCATTGCATACTGCAGAGTTTATTCTTATTTATTGCATCTTGAGGCAAAGCTTAATCCCTATTAACGTTGTTTCATTAGTTTGCTTCCAAAGTACAGCTGTTCAGCAAAACTTTTGATATTTATGAACTCTCATTTTCAAGAATATACTGCATCACCATTTAGTAGACTGGCAAAAGAGTAAAGGCAAAATTTATTTTACACCTAGTGATGGAATTTATTCAGCTTCTAGAAATTAACAGTGCTTTAAAGGTACAATATCATAAACAGGAATAGAAAAAGACAAAGTGGTCCAACCTATTTTTTCCTTCATTTGCATAAGAACATTATTTTCAGCAATACATAATCTATTCTGTTTGTTCAAGAACTGTAAAAAACAAAAAAATAGCTGCTTTAACTAAGCCAAATAACTGCTAGAGGAAAAAAACATAAATGAAAACATACAGAACAAAATCTGCTTGCTGGAATGAAAGCATAAAATATTTTCTATTTTAATCATTTCACTACTTGATATTGATAGAGTTCTGTCTACAAAGGTTTTGGTTTTTATATAATCTGAAGACTCACACTTTCAATTCTTTTGGGTTTTTCTGCTAGGCATTGATCAAGATGGTGCTTGTCACAGTCTTCTATGGTCCTAAAGAACCAAATGCTAGCATATACAAAAGATGAGTCAATGTAAACCCTTGATTAAAGTGCTCTAAACATGTTTTAACTTTAACTTAATTCCACAAGTGGAAGGGAAAAAAAAAAAACACTTTACTTTTAAATCTTGTCACAGATGTTATTTTTTTAATATACTTACTGCAGTAATTATTGGAAAGCTGACCACAGCACTGAGATAGTGATTGGCTATGAACCAGCAGCAATTGGCTATTGCCCAAAGCACACCAGAAACAAACCCTAGAAAAATAAATCCCAGTCAAAAACATGCACAGCAAGGTATAAACAGCAATATGTGGAACATCTATAGCACAGTACAGAAATAGCATGCATGTATTTTATTATGTTAACTATTTTCACAAGCTGGCTCTGATAAGCTCAACCAAAGATCAAGGGATAAAATCAGTTACTGTAAATGAAATTCACAGTTTTCTGGGAATTTTACTCCCCACTCTGGCAGACAGTTTTTGAAAAGCTGCCAAATGAAATGTCATTTTGTTCTTGTTTCAGATTAACTCCAAATTTATCATTGTTTCCTAATTTTAATTAATTAATAGGAGCAATCTTTCCAAGGAGGCAAAAAAGCAGACTTGAAAGGTGAACTACAATTGGAACGCTTATCTTGAACTAATCACTGCAAAAATGGTCAGAAGAAATAACTGAAATTAATTGCTAATTTAAAACAGTTATACCTGGCAATATAGCTTGAGGATAAACATTAGGCTTATTTTTCTTGACTGCACAGTAGATCAAAAAGTAGATAGTACTTGTAAGAAATATTCCACTGAAATGTGCGAAAACGTAATCTAAATCTGAAAGAAAAATTACAAAATTAGTCTAAAACATCAGTTATTAATCTAAATAAATTTCTTCGATAACAGTCACACAGACTAAAGAACATACAAGAAGGTATTGGTAATGACTCAAATTCAATTGCTTTTGTGACAAACAGCTGCCAGTCTGACTGTGGATGAATTGGTCAATATTAAACATGAATTAACTGCTGTGTTGACCCTGGGATTTATGAGAGGCTTTTATGCATTTCTGTAAGTTATTTCCAGAACTCTGTTAGTCAAACTACTGAATGAATTTCTTAAAACCTTAAAATCATGTGAGGCTACAAAACTCAAGTGGGGATTGTACATAATCACATCCTCTCCCAATCATCTACATTTGTATTCCTGTATATATCCTTGTTTCTTTTCTGTACATTTAAAGCCAAGACAATTGCACTTTGTAAGCTAAAAACATAACAATTTTGCCCTTTATGTACCTTGAAGAATGTATCACCATTTTGGTCTCTATAATCATTAACAATAGCAAATAATTTATGGACTTAATGTGTGCTCAAGAGAGCACTTCCAACATGGTAAAGCAGAAGCATCTGGCAAGGTGATCTCTGTCTCCTTGGAACTGCAATTTCTCAACAGGAAAGGCAGCTACAGTAATGATAACATCTGCTGTGTCTAGCTGGGGAATGTATCAGTTTCAGTATTCAAGAGAAAAGGTATGTAACGTAATAAGCAAACTCTTAACAGCAACATTACGCAGCCTCAGCTGTAAGTTGCTGCTGTATTACTTGATAGATTACACACTAAATATTTAGGAAAATGTTTCTGGGGAAATGTAGTTTGAAATTGGCGATTAGGCTTATGTTAAAAGGTTTCCATTAAAAAAACTGCAAAGTTTTAATTATTTATGTTGTTATGGATCTCTTCTGCTCATCAGTTACAATCAACTTCCTCCTCTTCCTTCATTGGTGTACTAATTTGGCAATTGGTACACCTCATGCTATTGTTTACCTGATGTTTCAGGCATATGAACTTTGTGTTTTGAGAGTGCAAGTATGTAATGCCTTTTAAAATGCATCTCTGGGCTGTTTCTCACTGTTCTTGTAATGGTGTAATTCACCTCTGAGAAAAAGGCAGTGCTGGTACTGAGATTATGACAACACACAAAATAGGGTAGAACTAGTAAGTTTTCACAGTGTATTTTCAGGCATATAAAAAATACCACCTTTACAAAAGCAGAACACGCTACACTTATAAAGAAAGTACGAGTGATCTAGTAGACCTTACCAAATTGACTCGCTCCAGCGTATATAGTTTCATTTCTTCTTCCATGGTCCTTGATGTAAAGTACTGGTACAAAACTGGAACCATAGAGCGTTCCAGCTACTACAGCCAGGCTACATCCTCTTTAAAAGGAGCAGAAATCAGAGAAAATAGCCTACTGTTAATCTGGGAAGTATCGCCACACTAAGACAAGTCCAGCACAGCAGTTAAAGACTGTGTATCATATAAAAAATAGCTAGGAACACTGTAAAAATGACACACCTTAGCAGAGTTTTATTTTCTAGTGTAGAAATGGTTCAACAGTTATTCTTCTTATACCTTGTGGCTAAGCAACATAAATAATTCCTGCCCCAAGAGCCTGCAGTCTAGATTAATGACAAATCACCTAACTACAATTTCCTAAAAGCAGAGCTAGGATGAAACAAAAATACAGCGAAAAACTCTCCCACCTGCAGCTTCATTGCTCAGTCTACATACTCTTTATAGTTTTCCCAAGTTCACTGCTTCTTTAGTCATCCCCCTTCTCTGCCTCCAGACCGCTGTTCTGGCTGCCTCCAGTCCTGACAATGGCACCTTGCTAGCTGCTGTTTCCACTTTGGAACACTTCTGCTGTCTTCTTACAATGCTGCTATGCCTTCTCCAGATGTATTCACTTGGAAACCACACCTGGAAGCATATTATTAGCAAAGGCTACTCCTGGGCTGGAGCTAATTAACTAGGTGATAAAAAACAGCTCTGTAATTACTTGTCACTATTGTTATTTACTTTGCCAAATGTTACTACAAGTAGTAACTAATAATTAGTAAGATAAAGCATACTCGACAGTGCTAAGGAAATAATCTAATGAATTGTGAAGGTATTCATATATGGATATGCACACTACACCAACAATTTAAAACCTGTTAGTTATTAGTGCATGACTGCACTAGGAAAACCACAGGACACAAATTCTGCTCTTATGTTGTGTTCAACTACTTCCTCTGGCTACTTGGCCCGTACCAGTGAAAGAATTGCTAATGACATACATGAGTCTCTTTTTCGATGGAGAAAGGCTGTCCACCCATGAGTCATCAGAGGTATCTTCAGAAGCATTAATAGACTGCAAAAACCCAAGACATTTCACACGAGTTTAGTTTCAGTTCTTAAAATATCTCCAACAATTTATTAAAGAGTTTTGCTCTAAGAAGATAAAATGAAAATAGAAGGAGAAACAAAAAGAATTTACAAGCATACACTGTACAAAGTAAGAAGTTTTTTGAATAAAATAGTAATTGGATTTATCTATCTCAGTTTACGAGTTTGGATATGGACTTTGGTTTTGCTACATAGTAAAGCACTCACTAGCATTTTTTTTAACCTGTGCTTAGACCTGACCTGTCCTTCCTTAAATTTGATCAGATTCAACCTGTAGATTTGATTTATTATCCATTTTTGTCTTTTGTTGACAGCTTTGTTGTTAATATCTGAATAAGACTATTTAAAGAAATTTAACATTCTTGTCTGCAACTTAAAGAAACTTCAACATCCCTTTAATTCTGCAATCAGACTTTCTACTTGAATTCAGTTTGGTAGACATGAACCTCTAGTGAGCACTGAGCATAGCTAGAAAACTCTCTGGGGGATCCTATTCAGGTAGCAACCAAGTGAAGTAGAAGAGTGCAGTGGTAGAGGAGACCTATTGTTCTCTAGATTTTCTTGCATGTTTGGAGCACCAGAAGGAGTGACAGCCAATCTAATATACCTCGACCCCCCCACCTATGCCACAGACGATCCTGAGAACCAGTGACTTGTCTCCTGGCTTTGTAATGCAGCAAAAATTGGATCAATAAGTTATTGTCTGTCACCTAACCACCCTTCTAGTTTTACAGTTTGAATTAAAATGGCTTCCCCCTCTCAGATACGAAACCGATACACACTGTCTTTTATAGACTCTGTCACAATGAAAAAGGACTTCTAACCCATTTAAAGTTGACAGTAGAGAAAGAACACTTGAGAAAACCTTTTCTGCTTCACGCATTTGGCTGGACATACAAGATCCACAAACAATACAATCAATGCATGTTTTGGTAGTTTTATGTAATCTACCATAAATTTTAGTAAATCTAGTTAACATTAAGCATTTTTTTTTTTAACAGCTATGTACTTTCATTATTGCAAAACACTAACTGCAGAATACTTACACTTTCTCTCAGTAAAGGTGTGTTTTCTAACAAAGCTGAAGAACTCTGGACTTCAGTTTTTATAAAAAGAAATATGACAGCACTCAGAAGAGAAAATACACAAATAAGTATCATGTCAGCTCATAAGGACATAACATCCTGCATCCAGAGACAAAATTTAGACGCACATTACTTTATTTTCACTATTACCCTAAAATCACTTTGATAAATTTTAAAAATTCATTGTTTTTTAACAGTCTCAAACAAATTCAGTAAATAGTCTTTGTATCACTTTATAGATCTCTCTTCTATGTTTGAAGACCAAAATGTCTCCTCTTCACAGTGTATAGTTACAATTGCATATTGCTTTACAGTGCCCTTTTGTACTAGACCACACACACAATGGAACATCTGACTGAAAGTTCTATATGGAAAAGCTTAAGTTGTATGGAACTGGATTTGTGCTCAAAGAAAAAAGTTAATTTTCTAGTCTTCTATCACATGTGAGGGAATACTGATTCTTCAGGGCCTTACACACACGTGGAAGAAGGGGTATTGCTCAGTGGGGCTCCAGTGCACTAAGTGAATAAAATGAAGAAAAGGTAACACTACTACTTGTACCCCTGGCTCTAGGAAATCAGGTAAATATGTGTAATCAGAACTGGCAGGATCTGTTTTTTATGAAATGTATTTTAGCAATTTAGGAATTCTTTCTCGTAAGTGTAACGAGAATGTCTCTGAAGGACTTCTTTCTTCAGTTGGAGATAAGAATAGATATAAAAGGATGTTAGCTTCCTCAAGAGGGACTAGCATCTCTCTCCTAGCAAGCAAGGGTGGCTCCATCGTCTTCATGTTCTTAACACTCTTCCTACAGGCATTACATGCATCTGTTGCTTACTATGCTTATGGAAAGCCTACTAGACCTGGGAATTAGGGCCACCCCTATGTTCCTCTAAAGACCTTCCTGGTATCCAGTTGGAAAGTAAGAACACTGTTACATAACAGAGACTCTCCTTCCTCTATGTTTGGACCAAAATGTGCACTCATATAAATAAAACTAAAAATTAAAAAAAAAAAAAAAAAAAAAGGTAAAAGCCCTTTCAAAGATCCCAAAGAAAGTCGCTGTTCTAAGGGAAGCTTAAGAGTTAACAAGACAGGGAGATATGGAGGACAAGAGATAATCCAACACTTCTGGCTTTTCACAGACTCTGAAGGATCTGGGAAGAAATCTTGTGGCATCTTCCAAGGTTAATGAAGCTTTATACCCCTTACTGAGTAAAGTCAGATTGGGAATCTTTCAGAGGTTTTCTAACTAAGATTTTTCTAGTCAGCTTTTCCTCTCTCATGAAATTTGGGGACAGTGAACCATTTGAATAACCAAGCTAGGGGGACATTAAGTTTATCACTGCTTTGCCTTAACATGCCTGTGATCTCAGAAATGTATTTCTGTGTTTATGAATAACCATTTCACCATTGTACTATTCCGAAATACAACACTGACCAGCTAAGTATGGATAGCTCATGAATTCTGCAGTATATCCATCTGCAAAAAATTGCCCTCTGGTTAAAATAGTCCCTATGGTTACAAAACATGTATTTCATATTACAGAAGTTTATTGTAAGAATACATTTTTACCTTAATAGTGAAAGTCCAGCTCCAATATAATTTAAGATTGGTCTTGATACCTCTTCTGGGTCAATTCCAAACCAACCAAATCTGGAATTTTAAAGTAGTTTCACTGAGCTGCACTGACTGCATACAAATAGCTAAATTATAGCCCAGTCTTCAAAATCTTTACTCATGTAAATAATTCTGCTTAAGTTTATATTTTGCAATATTGGGTTGGATTGCAAAAAGCTGCATCTACTGTACAAAAATAATCTTTATGCTAATTTACATTGACTTTTAAAAGATAATTAAAAAATGAAAGTAAATTATTTCATCAGCCTGTGTGGCAGAAGATAGAGAGTACTATTTCTAAAGTAATGAATACATTATTTATTCACTCTCTTATGTTAATGAACATCACTGCACATTCTTTTTGGTACTGAGATTGAGAAAACTCAAAAACAAAAAAAATTAAAATTTAACCTGAGTACTTTCTAACAAGAGGGAAAAAGATCTTATGTATGTGATAAATCCCCTTTATTCGCGACCATGTTTTCACGGCAGTTATTAATGAAGAACTGGTGACATTACTAATGCATAACTTAAGATTTAAACATACTCACCTTGAACTTGCCCAACCTGTCAGCAAATTAAAAGAAGCCCATATCAAAAGACCAAGAGCTAAGCCAATAGTTTTAACAATAGGGACAACTGCAACATTGCCTGAAACAAAACAGAACAAAATCAAACCAAAACAAAATTAAAATCTTGTATATTTTTGCTCTAGTGACTTCTGAGAAGCCAAGAAATGTAAGCAAGGTAGTAGCAAATAATTTAAAAAAAAAAACAAATGCATTAACCATGCACTTTTCCTTAATACTATTTTAAATGTTGCTGATTAAGTACAATAAAATGTGTTCTAAGGGTACAGTTCTATTAATAATGAGACTCGAAAAACCCAAATAACTACTACTTTATACACGGGAAAGTTTTTTATTGCTATTTTTAATATCAGAAGTTAGTATTATGTTGTGTTTCAAGAGATAGAATCTCTTCATTCTTACCTGTTGCCCACACAAAACCCCCAACCATAGCTAGAGGCCAAAATCGGGGGCAATTCTGGATTAAATTGACCACCAAAGACACTAGCCATATGGAGGCACAGAGAATCCACTGGAAGAACATTCCTATGGAGAACGCAAATACACACAATAGAGAACTTGTAGAATACTGAATGTGTGAATCTCTTAACATGCTGTTTTAGATAAAACTACAGGAAAAATTGGAAGGTAGCCATCTATTTTGTGAATTTCAGAGAATCATGTTACAATATAATCCAAAAATGTGTTTTAGGGTGGGTGTTATATAATTATGTCAACTTTTTCTTTACAAGTAGCTGCAAAAGACACTTTAGAGGACAAAGATTACACCAGCAATGATTTTCAAACACATGAGAATTTTTACAAGCTTCTGACTAAAACGGTATTCAATAACTGCAAACTTCTGCCACTAAGGAAGTAGCAGCTAACATGGACAACTGCACTGAACAAAACTCCTCCAAAGCTCAGGGCTCAGGCTTTTTCATTAACCCAGGACTCTCAGGATGATAAAAACTTTGGACAGATTGCTTCTTTTCTCTGTAGATTCTCTAAGGGTCAAATAGGCTGAGCTAAGATTTCAAAGCCTATATGCAACATGCAATGCAGATACTGTTATTGCAGTAACATGGCAGATTTATATTCATCTAAGGATCTGGTAACTGACTCTGCTTCAAATAAAGATGCAAATACAGCATGAACCTATTACAGTGAAGTGATGAAAGTCCAAGTAGGAAATAGAAGCAATTGTTTCCTCTTACCAAATCACTAGATAAAAGTATTAATTTTTTTTTGTTTGCTTTGGTTTTTT